>VUQR01037235.1:0-33102 GCA_015108515.1 Hemichromis elongatus
GGAGTGACAGCCCGCCACACAAGTATTGCACGTTGCCCTGTTGTCATCCTTTTTCATAAAATGTAACCAAACTTTTGAGCGTTTGTGCCGCTTAGGCGCCATGTTTCCTATTGTGTAAAAGACGCTATGCAACGTGGTGACGTCATTCGAGGCTACGGGAATCGATAAGGGAATCGTTTGTAAAAATTGTTAACGATTCCACGGAATCGAAACAGTGGGAACCGGTTCTCAACAAGAACCGGTTTTCGATACCCATCCCTATCCAGGCCTACGTGATAACTTCTTTTATTTTGTTATAATGAGGAGATTGTAAAACAAGTACATTTGTTTGTTTGTTTTTTTGTTTTTTTAAATGGTCTCCTATTAAATTCAGCCTGGCATTATTATCACTTGTGCTGTATGAAGACATTTGTAGTACCCACTGGCTGCCACAGTCTGTCCTAGTCACATTCATTAAGGGTGTCGCCTTTCCCATTGTAGCTAATGGCTTGCATAGGAATGAAACATGAAATATTCAGCGGTAGATTAAAATCACAATTTCTCCAAATACATTTTATGGGCAAAGTAAAGCGAACAAATGGAAAACCATTTCATATGTTAAATGAATCTATATATTATATCTGCTGTTCTCAATATGCTGGAATTAATGTTGCTTCACATGATTCACATGACTCATTTTATTTGAAAGGAGTTGCTAGCATAGAGTTAGAACTACAGGAACAACACTTAACCTTTCTTTTCTGTGCTTTGGGTTATTATACAAGCATATTTCTTACTCTGTATATCCCAACAGAAAATGATGGAGAAATATGATACTAAACACCTGAGCCATTGAGAAGTGTCAATCACAAGTTCCTTTTACAAATAGCTTTTTCAAACTACATATACAGTACTGTGCAAAAGTTTTAGGCACGTGAGAAAGAATGCTTTAGATAATAAAAGTGTTAATCATTTATTTACATCGATCAACAAAATGCAGTAAATAAACAAAAGAGAAACCTAAATCAAATCAGTATTTGGTGTGACCACCCCTCTACTGTGTTTTCTGCAGTATAAGGCGCACTTAAAATCCTTTAATTTTCTCAAAAACCGACAGTGCGCCTTATGTATGAATTCTGCTTACTGACCTCAAACCGGTCTTATGTGGTACACGGCGCTAAAAATCTGTCATAAAATGTTTTAGTGTGACTTTGGTAAGCTACGAAGCCACACCGCTTGATGGATTGTTGGAGCATTACAGCTACCGTAGTCAGGAGCCTCACGGAGTAATCTGGGTCCTGAACTCCATCCACATCAACATGGGAAGCAAGACGAATGAGTTGAGTAAAGTTTGACTTATCTGACTGCTTTTTCTTTCGTTTAATGCACCTTATGGTCTGAAAATACAGCAGGTACACTTGCACACAGTTTTTAAAGGAAATCGGCTGGTAGGTTGTTCCAAACATCTTGTATAACAGCACAGGGCTCCTATGGATGTAGGCTTCCTCACATCCTTCTCTCTTCATGTGATCTCAGACACACGAGATGATGTTAGGATCAGGGCTCTGTGGGGCCGCACCATCACTTCCAGTACTTCTTGTTCTTTGTTAGTTTTTAATGGCTTTGGCTGTGTGTTTGGACTCGTTCTTCTCCTACAGAATACATTTGGGGCCAATAAACAGTCAGTTATATTTCTAAAAACATTCTTTGTTTACAGCATTTTTCTACTCCTTCAAACTGACAAAAAAAACCTCCATCATTTCAAAGGTAAATCAGCCCTTTAGATATTTAGGGCCTAAGCGGTTCTGCATCAATAGACGTGATGAAGCTCTATTCTGTTACCTCTGGAAGCCCTGAATGTAAGTGGTTGATTTTCTCTCCTGAGAGTAAATCTCCTCATATACATGACTTTTATCTCAATCTCATGTCTCTGCAGCTTATTGCCGTTCAATATATGCCCTCTGGTAAACTATCCAGTATATATGATCTGTGAACTGTTATTTAACCATCATTGTTAGTGATATAAGGAACACAATCGATGTTTTGTTGTACTGACAGCCAAGGTTGTATTGAACACACCTTGTGTTTCAGCTTCCTTCTCCCATTCTATTTCTATTTGACTGTATAATGATCATTGATTACTTTGGGAAAAAATGCTGTACCCGCCCACAAGGTCGTAGTATATCAAAAAAGTATTGCGACAGGCATAAAAAAAATAAAATCAATAAAGTTGACTGGCACGGATTCTAAATGCAGTGGTCAGTGTTTTGGACACGTTATCTTGGGAATTTATGGATGCAGCCACTGTTGCAAGCAGAAGTCCAAACTAAGCAAAACTTGATAAAGACATTTGAGGGAAGTACAGTCTAACTTCAGCATAGCAACGGCAAGAGGTCAGCGCAAAACAAATGAAAAGTGGGAACTCTAAGTAGGCTGTTACAGCAGCCGCACAGCCAAGCAAGGCAAGCAAACAAACCCCTGACAAAGTAAAATATTTGCTGTGAAAGAACAAACAGACGCAGTGATCAGCTGGGCCACATGTTCACAAGGATTTAATGTCAAACATTATTTTCTTATTAAGCTCAATTAGGGTGAAAATGAATGTTAATGAGATGGAAAGGAAGAGAGGGGTACGGGGAGGAGTACGAGGCTTATCACTGCAATTATGACAAGCTTGGGTCGGGTTGATAGCGGTGGGTAGGAACTCTAATTGGCTTAGAACAGAGGAAGGAGAGAACGTGAAGAGATAAATAACAGTCTTGTTTACACCGGTAGAAGGATGACCCACAGTAATACAGGTCATTGCAACAATAAGTGTGCTGAGTCTTTTATACGTGCTTACCTTGGAGAAGCTGAAATTTAAAGTACAAAAATAAATAGTGCAGCACACATTTTATTTATGTAAAAAGTATGTAAAAGTTTTGTGCTGTCGGTTCTAATTGTTTAAAACAGTAAATCAGTTAATGTTTTTTTTGATCACAAATGAAAAACGACAAAAAAAAATAAAAACTGCTACTAACTTGATGGATTTACCGTTAGCCTGTTTTATGATGTTTGCCTCAGAACTCCAGGCGTTCCAACCTGTGTCCTGATGTAGAAAGAGGTCCGCTTGCTTGTGATAGCCTCTGACAGCAGATATAATGCCACCACATTCTGCTCCTTATATTCTCTCTGCCAAGGCACAGAACACAGTGACAAAGGAGGGGCTTGCTGAGAAGAAGCTGTATGGATCTATCTCAACTCTAGAATGGCTGAGATTTAAGGTGACAGCTAATTTGAAATTTAGATTTAGAAATATCTCAGCTTTCATGAGCTCTACAAAGCTATCCTCTCAAAACACTTTTGTGGAATTGTCAACAGCTATAAATCAAGCCAAGTGTTTTTTTCCCCTATATTTACTCATAATTTCATAGATAAGGCATCTATGAATCGTAACACTCTTAGATCAGTTTTATGACTGAGTTGTTTACACGGTGACTTTATTGTAAATCACTTTTACGTTTTTGTCCTGCTTTTCTTTGCTTTGTGTCTGTTTACTTTGCTATGCAAAATACTCCAAACTGTAGACAGTGTTCATCGACGGATCGTATGTGAAAGCACATACATATTTCATATTTTATATTTAGGTCATTTTCTTATAATGAGAGCTCATTAGAAGGAAAACAAACCCGATTCATTGATATACAGAATTCAATGAATCCAGTAGCCCATCACAGCAGAACAGAATCGCAGCGGCCATAAGAATTAAGAAAGGACCCCCGGCGTCTTGACGCTGGCACTGGAGATAAAGATGGAGGCTTGGATGAAGCCTGAGTAACATGGGAGAGGCAGAGATGGGCAGGAAGTGGGTTGTATGAAGGAATCTGTAAGAGAGAATGACAAGCGAGCGGCGAAATGTAAAGTATGCAAAGTGAAGGCTGATTGGCCTGAAGAGGACCAAACCTGTGAGATCACAATGAGTTTGACAGTGTGGGAAAGTGATGCAAAGCTTAGATTACCCACCAAACACCTGGAAGCAGACACATGTGTAGCTACAGAGCTTCCTCATTCAAGTTACACATATGTTTAATTAGCAATTGAGCAAACTTTTTGTAATTTTGCCTCTAAATCAAACAAACAAGTTTGACGTGCAGACAGTTTTGATTAAAGGGTTTACTAAAATTATTGCATTAAACATTCAGAAAATTTAGTCATTTTTATATTTAGTCTACACCTACATTTAATAGTTTCAGATGCTCCGATATAATTGAATAATTGATTGCCAAGCAGTTACATTTCCTCGTTATTTTACTATAAATTAAGCAGACAGCATATCTAGAAACAAGAGAAACCTTCATCAGTTGAAATACTGAGGATTACAACAAGGTGCAAGCCACTGAAATTTTTGTATCTACCGTATTATATCACGTTACCTAGCATCACAACACCAGAGAATCATCTGCTTGCTGCTTTGCTGTGTGCGGCTGGTAGAAAGGACCCCAAATGGATAGTTGCATGTATAGTTCAAAACAGAAGGAGGACCCAAGCACACAGTGCCTTCATTAACATTGATGAAGGCACTGTAGAATAATATCATAGAATAAAACAACATGTTCAGCATTCAAAACACCTACCCTGTTTAGTAAATCTGTCTGAGCCTCTATGAAATGAAATACATCTTACTTTCTTATATTTAACTATTCCTCATTTGTGTTTCTGTGACCAACATCCTCCGTCCTTCAGTTATTCCAGCTGACCCAAAGTAAACACGTATTTATTATAATCCTAAAGGCTGCAATACAACAAAGGACATTAATAACCCTAAACTAAATTATACAGAAAATAAAATGCACTTTGATCAATTACTATGGGCCATAATCTAGGTAGAAATTTTATATAAATCTGTGTTCTCAATTCAAGATAATAACTTGCTGCTTTTTACAGCTGTGTGATATTCAAAGTTCAGCTGTGTTTAACAGCCTGTTGTTGAAAGTTCTGAAATTTCTGCCAAGCTAAGGCATGAAAATGGAGTTACAATTAACATTTCCATAATATCCAGCACTTTGTAAGTTTTGTTTTCATGAATGACCAGACAGTCCATTGCTAGCATTTTCTCCTCTCCTTTGATGAAGGATGGCCCCAGTGTGTCCTGTCCTATAGGGGGAAATACAAGAAGCATTTGAGCTCCTTTCCTAAGCATCAGGAGAATTCATACAGCTCTTATTATGTGGATACTTCCAGGTCACATCACTAAGTTATGAACCTTCCTAAGCAAAATAAACATATTGAAAGATACTCAATGACTCCAGAAACCAAAAGGAACCGAACCCCAAATCTTTAAGAAACAGGCAGATAACACAGATGGGAAGATTAAACACAATCAGGCAAAGAGCAAACACAAGAGCAAGGCTAAATGTACAAAAGAGCTAACCAGGGAAAGAGGAAACATGGGGAATGAGGAAAAGCTGCAACAAATCAAGACAATGGGACAAAGGAAGTAAAACTAAATACAACACACAGTAGAAAGAAATCTAACAAAAAAAGGAAGGGAAAGCAAACCAGAATGAGTCACTACAAACCATGTGAGAATGTTCCGTCTGCTGATTGGTCAGATGTGTCTAGGGCATGACCAAACAAAGCAAATATAGGACGTAGGTGCTGTGACTATTGGACTATTGGACAACACGGGTAATTCACGTTCATTTCGCAGCTCATTGCTGGTCCATGCACAACTCTGCACATCTATGGTATCTTCCCGTATTAAGAATACAAAGCTTTCCTGGCTATGGGACATTTTTTAGCTAAAACTTGGAATGTACTTGGTAGTTGGGTTGTTTAAGTTTAAAGCCAAGTTTCACTGTACTGAAATTACAAACAATGTACTTGAATTTTCAAAGACGTTTCAAACAACATCTACTAGCGATGGGAGGTCCATCTCTTTTGGCTCAGCTCCCTTAGAAAAGACATCTCTTATGGCTTTTAATTTAGTATCACTCACTGCTTTCAATTTTAGCTTAATTAAGCAAATATGAATGCTTTTTGTGTTGGTAAACAATTTTTTAAACCGGTGTTTCCATAAAAGCCTTATTTACTACTACTGTGGGGAACATATGTAGATTTTAAGGCCCGGACAAATGTTTCAAATGTTTTGTCCTCCACAAAAGAAAATGTCTCACCATTGGCTGTCATCTTCACCAGTTACGTGTTACTTACGTGTTTGGCTGGAGTCATTCGTTCTGGAATGTACTTATTTTGGTTTGAGTTACAGAAGACTGCGGTATACCTGCAGTTTTCAGACAGACAGTTGGTGCTGCAGCACAAGTAGTTTGCTCAAAACAGGACAGTTTCCAGGGTCAGCGGATGGCAGCTGGAGAAGAGAGGGCAAGCTCTCCTCCAGCTGCACGGATGGATGAGCGTTTCTTAGATGTCTCTGCAGGTTTGTTGTTGCTCTAACTCATATTTTCATTTCGCAAATTCTGCACTCGGCTTCACAGTTACCAGTATAATTGGAAACAGCCAGATGCTGTGTTTTTTCTATTTTTGCTCATTTCTTCACTTTTTATTACAGCTCTCTGTCTCTCTGTGCCAGTACACTGAGTGTCTTCGGGGCATATGTCCCTCTTTCTTCTATCAGATAATAGTATGATCCTTCTGCCTTTGCATGTTATTGGCCACATGGTGGGCCTGTGAAATTAAAGTCCCACCCACGCCCACATGGAACCTCTGCAGCTGAAGATCAGGCTTTGTCCAACAAAAGTCGCCTTTTCTTGTTTGCTATAAAGAATCGGCTGTTAATTTGCAAACAACACAATACTAATATTCACTGATAGAAATTAGAGTAATGAGTGGCGTCTGCTACAAGGTATGCCACGCAACATTCTTGATGACGCTGTCATTAGCATTACTTTCTGTCTAAAAAATATTTAAGAGATATTTTAACAGATGCATTAATACTGTTTTTGCATTTAGCCTGTACTCAGTCACATGATCCGTGCCAGGAAGCAAAATGTTTCACCGCTAACATGTAGCATTGCCATACATGCAGTTTGAAGGGAGGGGGCATAAATGATGTCACTGCACCTTGTTGGTTTTCTCCTCTGTCCGTAAAGTTCCTCAAATATATTTCCCCACTGCTTGTAATTCCACTGTTCCTGCAGTTTTCCACACATTCACTAATCCCATCTTCAGACATGAAACACATACAGCACAAAGATGCTAGTTAAAGCATTTTTCATTGATAGATATTAAAATTCAGTGTGAGCAATACATTGCTTAAGGCTTTTCATTTTTTGCAGATATTCATAATTCCTGCAATTTGCTAATTTGGTGACTTTGCAAGATTTGATCCTCGTGCCTCACACCACAAAGTGCTGATCACATGAATGTCTACCTGGTTTTGTTGTTTAATCAAATTTTACAGTCACTGGTTCCCTCTCTATCTGTTCTGTTGGCTTATACCAGCTCACTGGGGCTGTTTTCTTCTGCCAAGGTGTCAGAATGAGAGCGAGGGAGAGAGTTTTTGATTAATTCAGAATGCTGCTGAGGGATATATGACTAGGTGAAAGCTCAGACGTTTGACCCTGACCTTGTGTGTGTTGATGCATGTTTTTCTTTACTCCTACATATGAATGTAGATCTCTGTGGACATTTCTTTCTGTGTTATATGTATTTCAGATATTTTTGCTCATTTTTTACGAGATCAAAGTTCATCATGGTCTTTCATACATATTACATACCACACAGAGCCTGAGCTACAATCAAACAAGTTTGAAGTTTTTAGGCTTCATAGGATGGAAATGAGGCCAACCAGTGAGTGAAATGTTATAACCTTTGAAAATTAACACAAAAAGATAAAGTGTGTTTAAAGGAGCAGTCTGCTATTCTTTAATGTAAAGCAAGTGGAACTACACGACTGGCTGATGCCTTTAAATACGATCTTACACTTTTTTGTATTTCTTTTGTTTTTAGTTTTAATGGCAATCTCCATTTTTTAAATGCTGACTGTACCACTCGTTATACCTTCCAATTAAATAGGGTCATCAGTTTGCATGTTGTGTAAGAATCACCATCAATTGAAGGTTGCCATGCCCAGATCATCCAAACAGAAACACTCCCCTTTTTAGATTCACGTATGGGTTATCAGCCATTATGTGACATTTTCCCAGGTGGGGAAATAATGTGCTCGGCTATTGTTAATAAGGCACAATAATCTAGTAAACCACCTCACCACAAAAAGCACAAAAGATGAAACGATTTGATGTAGTTATGTATATGTTAAGGACCCGTTCACGTGGCTTGTCCACTGACTGTATGTCTGCAGCTTTTTCTCAGTTCATAAAGAAATACATGCTGACTACTTCACATTCTTCTCTATACAATGCACATGCATGCAGACCTATACACTGCTGTTTCACATAGCAATCTAAAGCCTTTCTCATTTACAGTAAGTGTAACTTTATGAGCCCGTGGTTTGAGACAGGTGAGGCTTGTTGTCCAAATCCCACTCCTGTTTTCTGCTTGGCTGGACTGTAATTTCCTGGGCTTTGGAGAGCAGGATACGCTGCCCTGCACACAGGAAAACAGGCCTGATGTGCACTTAGTCGCTGTATGTGGGCAAGCGATAAAGGACACACATACACACTCTACTAGCACCACTACAACCGTCTCAGAGCAAACAAACCTCTAGCTCTTACCTTTAAGAAATATAACCCCGGTGCTTTCAAGCAACAGGCTCACACACCGTTGCACTTTGCTGATAATGCCCGTGGTCTCCGAGTTGTTTTTACACTTTCATATTTGTCTCATTAGCTTCGTTTCCAAAATGTTCCTCCCATTTCACAGATAAAAGAGGAAACGGTCCATTTTGAATGTTTTTTTTTAATAGTTAGTTTTCAACATGTAGCTTTAAAGGAAGCAAACTTTAAATAAGTTGGAAAAGAAAGATGGAGAAAAAGGAACCTTCTTTGATGCATTTTTTCTGTACAGACCACTCAAGAGAGGCTCTTCAAAGTTTTCAATATTTTTTTTCTTGTTTCCAAGCCTTCTCTCGGGTCAAGATCATTCAGCACGGAGGATTCTGTCACTATCCTGCTGTCCAGCCAGAAATCCACCGTAAACCCCTGCAGACATGCTGCTGTGCCCCTTCTCCCAGATAACCTGATTATACATTGAGCGGCCTGTTGCTGAGCCTCGGGCATTAGCTCTGCTAATTCAGCCTGTCTGTCGCCTGCTGAGCCACATGACACAACCCCTAATGCACTCTACTTTAGTAACAGGGCAGCTTCACTTTCATCTGTAGATACTTTAGACAGAAACACTCTGTATTATTGACTGAAATTGCTGAGACTATATATTCCATTTTTTTTTATTGCAAATTGACTTATTAAGGTTACAAAGCTATTTAAATCTGTCCTAAGGGAGAGAGAAAAGTAAATACAGAAGGCAGTGCTAAGAATTATAGGGCATCTAAATTTAAAATACTTTGCTCGCTTCATGACAGCCAAATGTCATTAAATCCCATAATAGTTAGAATTAGCTGGGTGACCCTGAACCCTCCTTTAGTTATACTGTGATAGGCCAAGGATGCTGCACTGACAGTTTCTTCCTCACTCACCTCGATTCGTTCTCTGTGTGTTTCACACTGCTCAGGCCGGGGCCATCTGGTACTCTAAGTCATATCGCTTTGCAGTACACTATGAAATTGGGGGGAAAAATGAAATAGAAGTTGTGAGATGTTGATTACTAAAGACAAATGTCAGTCACGGGATCTCATCCAGCGATCCACAGCATATATAACATATGATTTCCTCCTGGTCTTGTATATTCACGGTTACATTGTTAGTGTTAGGAGGTCAGATTGGTGCCACCGGTAGTCACTGAACATGTTTTTGCTATTTTCAGCATTTTTTTTTAGTTAGTTTGATTTTGATGTTTTGGTCTTCAGTTATATTTAGGTGAAAATGTAAGAACGTTACTATTTTACATCCCTTACTGTGTACTAAAGAAGCATATTTTGCATATTTTTCAGTTTGTATAAAATTGTTAAATGTTAAACATAAATGAGACGGTAGTATCAACCTTTCAGTTTTTCTTTGAGCTGTTCCTCTTGTAGGGCGGAAAGAGATGGCCATATAAATATTTAAGAGTAAATGAAGAAGAAAAAAAGGTAGTTTCTTGAACTTCTAATATCTTGATTCATTGCACACATCGTTGTATTGTATAGATCGAGTCTGACTGCACGTGACCCAAATCTCTTCTATAAGGATTTTATAAAACATTATAAAAAAAAAAGTGACATAGACATAGTAGAAGACAGGTAAGCCTAGTTTTCCACCGGCTCTTCAAACAGTGCCTTGAGTGCCAGACAAAAGCAGATTGAATTATACGTTATACGAGGGGGGTGTTTTGTAGCACTATACACCAGGGAGAGCCTTTGTGACTCTTTCAGTGCCTTTCAGAAGCAGGATTATTTTTTATCTTGCCAGACGGTGAGCTGAATGAAAGATCATTTCTGTCATTTTGTATCTTCTCTATACTTTTAACTCCCCCTACTCTTTTTCACCTTCCATCTTTCATTCAAGTTTTCTCCCTCCAAAGACCATCTATTTATATCTTCTTTTCCATTCCATGGGCCTCTTTTCTTTTGATGTAATGATGAACATTTCAGATCAGTGACTTTGGGATTAGAGAGTGCAAAAAGAAACCCACCTAACACAATCCAATATTCCAAAAGAAGTTGTGATTGCTAGAGACCACTTCAACATTTTTAGGTCATCCAGCAGAAGAACCGACCAGCTTATGTCATTTTGAGGCGTCCGTGTGTCTGAGAATCACAGGAATCATTCTTTCTACAAAATTGGACATAATTTATTTAAACACACTGATCATTCAATGGGCCTTTAGCCACACTGTGCTCAGGGTCAAAGTCAAGGTCACGTTTGTTGTTTTCATGTGAATTGGTGTGCAGCTTGAGCCAGACGAGCTGCTACATCACTGATGTTGGGGTTTATGATCATTCTCGTATGCATGATGTAATAACCTAGTCTCTGCTATAACTAGACGTCTGATGTGTTGCACATGTGTTTTTGGTGATGGGGATAAAGATAAGTATGTCAGTCACATCAAGACTTTTGAAGTATTTTTCTATTTGAGTGTGACACTACATTTCATTTCACTAGATTGTGATTATCTGATGGCTGTTATTTGGTTTGATCAAGTTCTGCTCTTGGGTTCTTTGCAAAATACATCGGTGCACCTCGCAATGACAATCAAAGACAGATACTACTAATAAAATACTCCACATCTTTGTCAGCAGCTCTATAAAGCAATACTATACAATAGTGTTTTGAAGTAAAGATGAATGACAGCATGTTCACATGTTCACAGGATGTTCAACACAGGTGCTGCTGCTTATGCAGACCATGACAGTTTGACGGGCATGAGATTGGTTTTTGAGCCAGTTACTTCATTTTTCACAGTGTTTGTGATATTCAGTTTTTAATATTGCTAGCCAGTTTAGTTGAAAAATGTCAGTATTTGATAAGAGGGGGTCAATTTGCTCTAGAATGTATGAAGTTCATTGTTATTGCGATCTAAGTATCTCTGTGAAACATGCTAGCATTGTAGCTCACACAAGCAGATGCAGAGATTTCCAAGTGAGTGTATAGATTTTTAAAACTTTATTTTAATTATTGTTCTCTTCGCTGAAAGTGTAGTGTTGCTAGTTTAGCAACAGGTTAGCTTTAACTTGTGGAAAGAAGGGAAAAGACATAACAAAAAATATAAAGAACAATAAAGAACAAGTTATATGATAGAGATATATACCAAAAATTATCACAAATAAATACCTTCCACATCTCTTGCTCATAATTCAAACCTGGTCACAAACAGGTTATGTTTCCAGTTCTCTTTTTTTTTTTAACTGTGTTTTAAATATGAAATATATTCTTTTCCATGGAAACAGGTTTTCTGCATATAACCTGTTGTCACAAGTTATTAAAACCACTTTAATGTTTATTGGTTTAAAGTTTGATAATAAACAGCAATATTAAATAAATACCTCAAATTAAAATGTGTATTTCATCACCTTGCTCACTAAATCTCAAGACTGGCAATTTTTAACAGCATTAATCTCTTCTCTTAGTTTCCGTATGTGGACAACACAACCCACTAAGCATCAAACCCACAGCTGTACTGTTTTTCCCTCATAGGCCAGGCTGCTGTTATTGCAGTGCTCAATATCATTCAGTAGATACGTTCTGCAAGACTCAGTGATCAGAACGCCTGTTTACTGTGTTGAAAACTGGACATGGAGGAAAGTCTGGGGGTGGGAATGTTCTCCCACCTGGGGTTTGTCTGTGTTAGGGCACGACCGCGGTGGAGAGAAGCCCACTGATGAAGGCCGAGCCACAGGACTGTTTGGGAGGTGCTGGACTATTCATCTTCAGGCTACCGCAGAGCAGTTTCTCTGGGATCTTAAGAAAATGGCAGGCAAGGCACAGACCCTTTGAATTCACCTCCTCAGCAAAGGGAGGGCTACTTGAATGGCTCAGGAGGAGATGAATTCCGAGTGAATGTGAAATGAGGCAAAGGCAGTGGAAGTCAGCAGAGGCACTTCCATATGCATGACACGGTCCCTTTCAGCACTTTTCTTTTCACTCGTCCTATTCTTGACTGTGTTTAAGGTTGCGATGAAACTACCCCAGCTCATCTACCTGCTCCTGTGCTTCTCCCACAATAAACCATGTGTCAAATTGGCTGGGGCTTTAGTTCACACCTCAGCCTATACGACTACCCTGTTATCATCCTAGCTTCTTATGCGGTCACAAAGACCTTTTCAGTATTTATAGACACTGACAAAAAAGACTGTTGGAATATTTTATATTTGCATGTACACAAACCAGAGAATTCCAGAATGAAATGCATATTTAATCATTCCAGTTACAGATGTACATTTGGGAAACTGTTGTGTCAAGAAAACACCAACGAAATAAAGCAACAAAAGTGACTTAACTGTTCTGTAAAACCTAAAGAACATATGGAACATATTTAAAGCCTGTTAAAAATGATTAAGTCTACAGGAGATTCTGCTGGATGGCGTGAACACTATCCCTCTAAAAGTTATTCCCTGATTTGATGTTTTAGTCCAATCTAACACAGCAATCCCATTGGTTTCAAGCAAGCTGAGTTCTGGTTACTCAGTATCATGCTCATCTGTGTTGAATAATGGCGTCTAATAAAGTCCTTTGCACGCTCAAGAGGATGGCGCTACATTTTAAACCCTTACACAGATTAGAAAATTCCTTTAATATCCCTTTAATTTAGGATAACCAAAGTATATTGGTGATGAATAGTTTGATGATGAACACTCGAGTAACAAATAAATGTAACCTTCATTTAGACATTTAGTTCCATCAAAACAAATCGAGACCACTCTACAGTGGAGAAATTGTTTCTGTGTGCTAATTACCTCATCTCTGCGTCATGTTCAGTTGTTCTGACACAATCTCAAGCTCAATACAGTCGCAGTGTGGATGCAAAGACAAGCGCAGAGACAGTCATCGCAAAATTATAATCAGTGCCCTTATTGGCTGACCAGTCTGGCATGATCAGGAGCCATCGCTGCTAATTCGCCATGACCAATAAATGAAACTACTTATCCCATCTTGCACACGTGTTAATTTTCAATTTTTGGCTATGATCAGTGAAAGAGGACAAGAGGACTATTTGAGAAGAGGGAAGAGATGATCTGTGTGGGGATCTGTGTAATGAATCTTCCCATATATTGTACATTTTCCTGTGCAAGTTTTAACCACTACCTTTATTTTATTTTTTTACTGTAATTGTTTGGAGTTCCCAGTTCCCTAGAGGGAGGAGTGACTGATGATGGCCGTGTGTACAGTAGAAATTACTGGAAGTCTGTTGGGTCTCAAAAGTATTACTGTATTTCAAAGATTCCCACATGTCAAGCAAAATGATAAACACATTTTCTCTACAGTCTTTTTTAACACAGTCTCAAGGAGAAAGAGGAAGGCAGGACAGAAGTGGATTTCTGCAAGCATCCAGACACTAAGGACGTTGAGAACTGAGGATTTCTTTAATGCAATTGTAAGAAAATAGCTTTTAGAGGTGACCCGGCACTAGTATTAGCACTGCCAAAATGAGTGTAAAGAACATGCTACACATACATATAGGAAAGTTTTTTGTTTTGCTTTTTGTTTTTTGGGTTCAATACATCAACACACAGAGCTGCTTTTATTTTTTTCTCTGACCCAGTTCCATAGCATATAAAACCTGCACTACATCATATTCATAACTTACAGTTTCTGTATTTAGTAACCTTTTTGTTTATGCTAACAGAAAAGTTAAAATCAAGTCAAAATATATGCACACAGACAGTAAGTCAGCAAAGAATTTTTTAAAAATGTATTTAAGGTTAACACATCACTAAAGCAACAAATCAGAGCAACATAACAAGAAGCACTGATGTGTGTGTGTGTATATATATATATATATATATATATATGTCAAGAGTGAACGAGAATGAATGAGACATCGATTCACTGATCCATTCCGCCAGGATATACAGCAATGACATTGGAATGTCGTTCGGACTGGAAAAGTAGTCAGAACTGAGGGGCTCGAACTATCAGAAGGCAACATTGCAGACATTGAGGACAGCTATAAGTACTTGGGGATCCCACAGGCAAATGGGAACCACGAAGAGGCCACTAGGAAAGCCGCAACCACCAAGTACCTGCAGAGGGTCAGGCAAGTCCTGAGGAGTCAACTGAACGGTAAGAACAAGATCTGGGCGATCAACACCTACGATCCTGTGATCGCCTGCGATCAGGTACCCTGCTGGGATAATCAGCTGGCCAAAGGAGGAGATAGAAGCCACTGACATCAAGACAAGGAAGTTCCTGACCATGCATGGAGGGTTTCAGCCCAACTCCAGCACCATGAGGCTGTATGCTAAGCAGAAGGAAGGAGGCCGGGGACTGGTGAGTGTCAGGACCACAGTCCAGGATGAGACAACGAACATCCACAAATACATCACCAAGATGGCCCCAACTGACAGTCTGCTCAGCGAATACCTCAGGCAGCAGAAACCTAAGAAAGAGGAGGAAGCCGAGGAACCATCATGGAAGGACAGGTCCCTGCACGGTATGTACCACCGGCAGATAGCAGACATGGCTGATATCCAGAAATCCTACCAGTGGCTGGACAAAGCTGGACTGAAAGACAGCACAGAGGCACTAATCATAGCAGCACAAGAACAAGCCCTGAGCACAAGATCCATAGAGGCTAGGGTCTATCACACCAGGCAAGACCCCCAGGTGCAGGCTGTGTGAAGTTGGCTCCAGCAGATCCCAGGAGCAACATCGGACATCTCTGTCCAGAAGAGCGCAGTCCTAGGAACAGCTAAGATCCTGCGCAGGACCCTTAAGCTCCCGGGCTTCTGGTAGAGGACCTGAGCTTGAAGGATTGACCGCCCGCAGGGGCGAGAGGGGGATTTCTATATATAACAGACTTACTGTCTGTCTGCTTATATACACTCACTAACTTTTCTTTTTCTGTTCTGTTTTATGTTAAATATTTTGAGGAATATTTGGTATCAGTTAAAAAATTACAGAACAGCTGGATCTGTCTTTTAGTCTAATTCCTAATTTTACCTAATCTTAAAAAAGAAGTTTTTCAACATTTTCTTTGATTTCCTCTGAAGCTTTATTACCACATTGTTCTTGTCATTATACAGATTTCTGGTTTCTTGTCACAAAAAGTACAGTTTGCTGTAGAAGAGTAGAGTTAAGATATTTGCACATTGCATAAGCGGTAGCTTCTGCATGGATCAAATAAAGTTGTGTAATTCAGCAGTTGTAGGCTGGCTTTGTTTGAAAGACGTACTTTTTTATGTGGCGCAATGTGTTTGATTATCTTTTCCCTCCTTCTGTTAAACAGGTTATTGCTGTGCTGTTGGTGTTATAATACATTCAAATGATCTAACTCTGCATAGACACCTCACAGCTTATGTTCTCATTAGAGCTCAGACACGCTGGGATGAAATCCTACACTGTGCGCACGTATTAATGTGTGTATCTAAGTGGCTGCGTGAGTAACTGAAGTCGTGGAGATACAGTTTGCTTGTTGGCATACGAAGGTAACTCATTTGCCATGTACATCCCTGGATTCTTAACTTAGCCAAATAGTTTGCCTCTAAGTGCATGTGAACCTCTCCGTGAGCTGCTCTATGGATAGGATGAAGTCACACGTGTGGAGATTATCATTAGATGAGAGTCAGCGCTTTTGCATGATGAAGCTATAGGGGCAAATAGTCCCTCTCAAGGAACGCCTCCCACAGCAGAGGGAAGATAAGATGATATATGAAACTATACACCTAAAACACTTAGTTCGGCTGCATGTGTGCATTTATGCCCATTAAAATATATGCTCTAGGCATTATGGTGATAGACAGAAGGACAAAGGAGGAGGAAGTCGGTGGAATAAGATAGCGAGAGAGTAGTGGGATGACCCTTGATAGAGAGGTTGTGTGATGCCATGCGTTGCTGATAGGAAGAAAAAGACTGATAATGTGATTCTAGAGATAGAGAAGAAGCTGTTTGACTCACCTTCTTTTCAGCCCAGCATCAGTAATACAGGAAGTAAAGAGATCTCTTTAGTCTCTTTAGAGATTTAGATTAAAATGAGATAATCACAGATAGTACCTTTATAGAATAAAAACTGCTGACCTCATGGGTACAGGCACATCTGCTGACAAGATTTAAAAAGACTGCATGCTTAGATTATATCACAACTAATCCTAAAAGGAAAAATCATTATATGTTCAGTCGCGGGCTCCCTGAAGTGTAGTTTGGGATGCAGGCTGTAGACATATTAGTTTAACTAGTTGATTCATTGTATTCAAATGTGCCACATATGCAGTTAGCGGTTAAAAAAAATAAGCCCACATTGTTTCCCAGCTATTCATTTGTCTAACTGCAGTAAACAAAGGAGAACACTGCTGAGAAAACCTTTCATAATTGGAAAAATTAAGCCAGCAATTGCCTACGAAGGTTTTTGTGGCAGGGTGGGGTTGGTGGCTCGGCTGCAGAGAAGGGATGGAGCAGTGGGATCAGGGCCTGGTGTCAGGGGAAGGTTGACACCACGTAAACGTCACAGCTCGTGAACATCATCTAATCGTGCCTTCCCCATTTTAAGTAGCTGTCTGGGCCAGAAAGGGAACAAGTTGGAGCAGCTGACAGAACAATGACAGGGGCAGAAATGCCAAACAGACAGTCAACCACTGGGTCCAAGGGTTTTGGAAAGTTGCTGGAAAGCAACGATGAGTTGTGCCAGTCCTTCAACAGTAGTCCTGAAGTCCGGGCGCCATGTCAAACTCCCAACCCAGGCAGCTGGTTTAGGCACTGGCTGAGATGCTGGTGATGCAACAGTGGAAGGAGGCGGCGCATCCGTAAACACTTGGAGGAGGTGCTGGAAAGCCTCATCGCTTGGTCTGGTTCCTCTGAGGCACCGCCGTCGCTCCCCTTGGTGACGATTCTTAACCCCCAGGGTTTGTTAGAGATCTTTGCGGTCAGGGCAAAGTGGACTCTGTGGAGGAGGAAATGGTGAGTCCTTCACTGGAGCTGCCGTCAGTCCTGGTAATTAGCTCCACAGAAGATTTTCCACTGGAACAGACTCGTGATGACATGCTGCGCTCAGCCTTTGACCAAGTGATTGACACAGATGGTCAAACAGTGTGCCCTGAAGCAGCGCAGACATTCCCGCAGTTTGTATTGATGAGGGACCGTTTGTAAAGAATGAGTCACGACACTCACAAGCACAAAAAACACACCCAGTTGTTGGTGTGGATGAAGTGTGATAAAACTCTGGAATGAATAATCGCCCATTAATATTGGATGTGCGCCGATGATGTGTGTCTTGCCCAAAGTGTCAGCTGGTTAACCAGCCGGCCATTCCAAAAGTGCCTTTGTGGCCACTGCCATTAATGGTTAAGGAAAGAGATGAGTTGGTGTCAGAGGTGCCAAATTCCACCATCCGAACCTCCCGGCCTGTATGATGAGCATCTCATACAGGCCCAGAGATTTGATGTTGCTGCACTGCAGCAGTGTTTTACAACTGTGTTCTCCCCTCTTCCCCGTTGTACAACTCGTATAGAGCACCATTTTTAAATGCACCTGGGCATGGCTGTGCATTCACGGCCCTATCGGTTACCTGAGCATAAGAGGCAAAGTCCTTAGAGGGAATTGGCTGAAATCCTAAAGCTAGGAGTAATAGAGGAGTCAAGCAGTGCATGGTGTAGCCCCATAGTTCTTGTGGTAAGAAAAGATGTGTCGACTACCACAAGGTGTCACACAGTTGTACCCAGTGCCTCACGTCGACGAGCTCCTGTGCTGCCTAAGAAGCATCCAAACCAAATACATCAGTAATAACAATTAAGTGCAAGAGAGATGTTTGTGTGAAACTGAGTTGACACAAAACTGTAAATAAGCAAACAAGGATGCAACATTTGTATAGTGAACATACATGGTCATGTTTCACCCCAGCACATTTCATCTAAAGATTTAAAGTATCTATTTATATAGTTTTTTTCTCTTTTCAGACACTTGTTCTGGACGGTACTGTTGATCCTACAAATCTAAACTGATGGTTTGCATTTGGATTTGTGGAAAGACTCAACATCCCCAGGGGAAACACCCTGATGATTTTAATTATTCTCGTCCTTAAGAGCCATCAAAGTGTATTTGTAGCCCACTTTGATAAAATACTGCCAAAGTCAATGATATGCCCTTGAAGCCTCACCTGTATTTGGATTTAGTGCTAATTAATGTTAGCATGCTACCACCTGCTAAAAACTGTCCTGCTAGCATTGTAATTGAGTTTGTTTGCATTTAACTTAAAAACTCTAATCATGTAGTTTAACTTACAAATGTAGAAAAATGTACCTTCTGTTAAACTCAACATCAGTACTGCAGATGCAGATGGGCAAGAGAAATTGTCTGACAGCATAGAGCTGGGTTATTTCACTCCGGATTAGCTAGTATTGTGGAATGGATGCTGTCATATTGTTACTGGGTTCTGCTATGCTAGAAGGGTTCCCTATGTGAACTGAGGGAATAACAGGAAGTACTGCAGCATAAGGAAAACTGCAAACATTAATGTTTAATGTTAGCCAATACAAGATCTCTCAGTGAGGTAAAGGAGGTAGACTAAAGGAGTACAGGATAAGTCTTATCTTATATGTTGTCAGTGTTTGTCTTATATCTTATATAAGTATTTTTGTAAGTGTTCACAAAGAATACAACATATACAGTCATGGAAAAAAGAATAGACTTCGTAAAGCCAAAGAGTAGGGGGATTGTAGGGGATCAGATGCTTGTTTTACGCGATGAAATGCAAATCCATGGATGATGTTTTTTTTTAATTTATTCATCTTAATTTCTGGTGGATATTCTATCTCTCTGTGTCTGTTTTAGTGTCAGTTATTTCGTGGTCATTTTTCAGCCACCGAGCATCGCTGTTATGTACAGAAGAATATAAACCACATCTTAACAGACATATGGTTTTTTATTTAAAGAGCGGTGGTGGTAAGACATCAGCACATCTTTTGGGCTTACCTGCAGTTTTATGAAGAATGCTCTAAACAAAAGTTAGTTGACAACTGGAAAACAAGCTCTCTTTAACTCATCTTTGTTTTCTTTCACACAGCTGAAGGTATCAACCACAGACTACAGTGGAAATCTTATCGAGGGACCAGAAGCAGTCAAGATTTTGGTTCTCGACCAAAATGACAACCGGCCCATCTTCAAAGAACCACGGTACACAGGAGAGGTGCTAGAGGGATCCCCTACAGGTAGGTTGCATTGTTATATTGAACGACTCTGGACAGAACTGGGGTCCTATTGGGTTTACTAGACAGTAATATTACACATACGGTGGTTGTTACACTTGAGATGTCCTATGATCTAACGCAAGCGAACGTGTTGCTGATGATATCTATACTTATATCCTGAGCTGTGTGGCTTACATGTGTAGTGGCGGGAGTCAGTGTCAGACTGGAACTACCTTAATAATAAAGAATATCATTGGTCAAAGCAGTGAACATCTTCATGTGGTTTCACATTATCACTTCTGTGCTATTGTTTGTAGAAATTCAGGTATTGTTTTTTTTATTTATACACAGATTTTTTTTTTTTTTTTTACATCATCGTTTGGCAACAGAGACAGACAAATAAAAGCCATTTAAGTAATCCTCATAAGAAATCTTGTTGGTTGTGTAGGCACTCTGCATTGTGTTATTATTATTTTTATGTCCAGAAATACTGTGAGTGCCATAAATAAATGGACAGCAAATTCAAATGTTGTGACTTTATTCTCTGCTTTACCAGGATTTTCCGTGTGTGTATAAAAAAGCCAAACAAGAGTTTATAGGAAATTGAGATAATTATTCAGGTAAATTATTCTTATTATGTTTTTAAATGCAGTTACTTGGAATGGGATCTTGTCACATACGTTATAGACTTTGCAGCTCTAAGCTTTTGCAGTAAATTTTCTTCCCATCTCTACTGCAAACATCTCATGGTCAAGAGTTTCAAAATAAATCATTTTGAGGCATGGCTGGCAGAGCCTTTATGAAAACTCTTCACCTTTGGCTTCTAGTGTAAATGTTGATATTCTCTTAGATGTATTTGTCACTTTGTCACCATAGCTTCCTTTTTCGTTCTCTGAGCTGCTGTCACTGCTATAACTGTTGTTTTTTTAATGTGACAGCTTTGCACTTGCTGGCCCAGAATATAAATAAATGCAGCTCGAATGTCTAAAAGTCCCATTTTGCTCACCTTCTGCCAGCTGTATAGAAATACAGGATGTGGACATATGACTCTAAAACTAAAACTTCAGATTCAAAACTATTGTTTTTTTTTTTTTTTTTTTGTGGTCATACAGTTAAATGGCTTTCATTTAGTCAAGCGTTATATATAATATGATTCATAGGTAGTAATTTGCGGAGGTGGTAACATTTTGCACAAAATGTCTTTTAGTGCATACTGCCAAGTTTTGTTTGGGCGTTAAATGGTTTATTGTAGTGAACACATTTCAATTTATGTCACATAAAAGTAGGTTGCTTAAATGGTGATTTTCTGACAGAGCTGTTTCAAACTTTCATAAATGGATGCACTGCTGAAAAAAAATAGCAGTGACTATTGTTTCTTTTACTTTTGTCAGCTCATACCAGTCACAATGTGTTTTCTCCAAAGTCACAATGTGTTTTCCACTATCATAGCTGCAGCATGCATGATGCTGATGATGAAATGAACAGCTTCAGGTTACCTATTGGAGCCTCGTCGGTCCCTTTGTCCTCAGGGCAGATATATACCCAAAGATCCTCTTGGAGAAATACAGTCATTATAAAATATGTATTTATCTGATTAGAAGCACAAAGGACAAATGGTAAAATAAATACACATACACTATGTTTGTTTCGATGTTGTTAACACAAAGAGCCAACTCCTAAACACCTTAATCACCAACAGAGCTTCCCAGATAAGATGGATGAGTCAACAGGCACAGGAGAGACACACAAATAGACACACACGCACAGACGGCTTCCCATAGAGACGTTTTGAGCTGTTGACAACTTCATGCTGACTTGTGTTATGAATTGCTAATACAGACATTTCTTATGCAATGGTATAGATTTAGTTAGCAACAGCATGTCATTACTGGCTATACAGAGCGAGATAATAGGCTGACAAACTTGCACAGTTAAATCCTGCTAGAATAATACAGTCAAAACAAAAGCGCATTTTGATGTTGGAAATCATGTCAAAAGTCTCACTGTTGAGAAGAAAATACTGAATAATTGGATGGATTTTTTTGTTGTTGTTGTTTTGGTGACTTATTTGGTTAAATGCACAACTTTCACAGTGTGGTTTCTAATGCTGAGGATGTCCCTTCTGTTGCTTGTGGCTTTTTTCAGTAATTACAGTGAAACATGTGTGTGTGTGTGACGTTTACATGTCACTGTATACTTCTCTGCCCACACCGTACAAACACAGGGTGTATCAAACTGAATACTGTGTTCAGATTCCCGAGTCCAATAATTCTGCAGCATTTCATCACAAATGATTAAACCACATAGCGAGAAAGAACGGATTCATGAGTTTCACGTGGTTCCCGGAACCCTGCCACGATTACGTCGACTATCGAAATCGTTGACGACAAATTTAATAGTCGACGTGTCGTTTAAAGCTTTGTAAGATCCTGAAAGGCGCAGGAATAAGTAGTAGGATTTAAGAGTGTAATAATGGACTGAAACAGAAGATGGCAGCAATGCATCTACAAGGATGCCAGCTGCAGTTAAACGCCAAAGAAGAAGAAGTAGTCTCTGGTATCGTAGCTGTGTACAACAGAGAGGGGCAGCTGTGTGCAGATCAACGATGGATAATATATCGAGTGAGGGAGAGAGTACGAATATGCAGCGTTTAAAGTGTGGACGCACTGACCTTACTTTGAGTTTGACCTGTAAAAAGTCACAAAAACATTAACATCCGCTGTTCACTGCGCTAAGCTAACCAAGAACTCCTAAACTTCGACAAGCACCGAGTACGCTGCCAAAAAGAAACTTCCGGATCCTTCCGCTGACATGACCGGCACACCTGCAGCAGGGCAAACCTCCACCTGCCCCACTCCTGCTAAACAGGTGAAAATAGCTTTTATTCATTTTCTGCTATGTTTTACTTGCATCTATTTGAAAGAGTGAGTGTAAACACAAAAACATATTTTATTTTATATGCTGGAATATGCAGAAAATAGGTTTAATGTTAAACACATCTCTTCCAGTCAGAGAATGTTGCATATAATTTAATTTTTGCTTGATGCATAAAGTTTAAGATTAAAACTAATAAAACAAGTTATAAAAAGTGGCTTTTTCATTTCATTACATTTTATCTGATGGATTATGAAGAAAAAGTAGAATTGGGCTGAAAGATCTTTTTATTACCTATTCAGGTTGTAAATCATGTTTTGAAAAAGTAGCTAAGTAACTAATTACTTTTGAAAATAAGTAATCAGTAAAGTAACCTTTTGGGGAAGTAATTAGTTACTGATCACTTTTTTCAAGTAACTTGTCCAACACCGGTGTGCTAATTCTGGAGCACATCCTTCATGGGCCACATTTGTAGGCCGACGTGACGAAGGTTGTCCAAATTAGAAGACTCTGACAAATGCATCCTCCTTTTCCCCTGATTTGAAGGCTGAGTCGGTGTTTCCTTCATGGCCCAACCTATCCCAGAATTCATAGCCTGGCTCCAACAATGGCGGCAGCAACTTAGTTGTAATATTACTCTTATTACTCTTTCTGGGTAACAAAATAAACTCCACCGAGACAATCTGCAAATTTCATAAAAATTTTAATAAACCATCATGACTTTATTTTTAGTAGCACATACCTGAAACACTTCAAGCTGTAAGCTAATGATAGTTATATAAGAGCAGATGCATGCTGGTGCAATGTGGCCCCCACTGGGTGCAAGGGCTCATATAACCCAAGCACCATCATGTTGCACTAGCTTTTGTTTTTAATGTAATTGGTTTAGTAGACAGGTTTACTTTGACTTTTCTATCTCAGTGCCAGGAAATATCATTTAAAAATGTTTTTAGATTACTGGGTCAGCTCTGACATCATGTGTGAGAAACCATCTTGCAGCTCCGCTTGATCAAATTTAAAATGCAATTAAATTATTGTGTATTCTTTTAAAAAAAAGTGCCTGTCTGAATAAACCAAAGTACATAAACTGATTTTATTTCCACTATGGTGTTATCTGACAGCTCCTTTGTGCTGTAGTTGCCATGGATGCCACACTTAATTGAGCTCGGCGATAAGATGAAGGATGCAGTTCTGAAGACCATACTTTTTTTTTTCTTTTTTTTTTTTACATATGCCTGAAAATCTACTAAACATTCCACTTATTCAACATGTCAGCGCTGCCTTAATGATGTGTATATGATAAGTCGGTCATTCAAATCATACATTGAACCGGTTGATTCCCTGATATGTGTGGTGGTCATTGACTGTAGATGGTGAGAAGATCGAAGCAACACAAAAGAATATGTGTTAATAATTATTGCACTACTTTAAGTGCACTAAGGTGCACACGCTTATCTCTTGCTTTTTATAAGATACATCTTTATTGTCACTGTTACCAGAACAATGAAACACGGTTTGGCATCTCTCCGTCAGCAGCTTGTAGGTTTTCACATTCAGTTTCTTAGGATAAGAGAATAAGATAAATAAAGATAACATAAGTCTAAGAGGTACCTGCACAGAGAATGTATGTAATGCACGATAACACAAGTATCTACACAAAAGGATATGCACAACTCCTTTTTCTTGTCATTTTAGTGGAAAAGTGGTGGCGCACCATAAAAAGAGGGCAGTTGGCCACCATTAAAAATGTCTTTTCTGTGGCTGTTTTTTCCTATTGGATGAAGATGAAAATGCTATGATAATACTGAGCATTATATCTAATAGTGAAGTTACTGGACATGGAATCAAACAATAAACAATACAATGAAAGATGTTAATGAGCTCTGTAAAGTTGAAGGGGGATATTTATTCCCATATACAGTGCCATGTATTTGCCTCCTTCTAGAGTTTTTTCCATATTAAATATACAAAGCCATCAAACGCTGGCTCAGTGTAATAAAAAGGACCGAGCCCCCTTATTAAATCATCGATTAACTGTGATTAATTGCAAGTTTTCTTTTTAAAGATGGGTGTAATTTCACTAACCACACCAAGGCTTCATTACTACTAAATAAAGACATCACTCATATAGAACCTGTGTGACAAAGTGAAGTAGGTTAAAATACCTAAAAAAAAAAAATCCCAAAACAAGTAGTTATTGGACAAACAAGGTGATTCCTAAAGTTGTAGAGTGTCCTTAAAAAATAAGAATACTAATGAGTGGAGAACAAATGAAGAAGTGGCAAGCTTAAAAAACATCTACTGTACAGGAGATGAATAGCATCATGTCATGTCTTTAAGAATGAGGAAAACATCCAACTACAACCTGACAGATACACCTGGCTCTCTAGATCCATCTACAGTTCTCTGAAGCCTCATCAGAAACGGTTCCAGTGGATGGTCGGCTTCCAAGAAGACGATCTTATGGATGGAAAGTAGAAAGAGCAGACTGAAGTCAGCGGATGCAGAGTGTGAAGTGGAGACTAAAGGACCCAAACGCAGACAAAACAAAGCGTGGAAACGAACTTAATATAAACTGAAAGCAAGCCATTTACTGTGGCTGATGGAGAAATACAAAGTAATGCTCAAGGAGAATAAACGATAATCTAAACTGGGAAAACTAAATATAGACATGAAAAACCCCAAAACCCCAGACAGCTGGAACATGGAGACAACAGACGACCTGGCACTGGACAAATGAAGACAGAGGACTTAGATGCACAGTAGGACTGTGTTTTAGCCAGTGGTGCTAAAGATCATAAATTGATCACGTAGCACCATCTGAAAAGCTTTGGATTGGAAAAAGCTTATTTTTCCAGCATAGCAAAGACTACAAACACACTGCCAATGCAGTAACAGCATACCTGGATAGAAAAACACACGGGGGAACCGGTGAGCGTCGCTCTGCCCAGAGCTCGGACATTATTGTTATCGCAGCAGTGTAGGATCATCTTGACGGAGCATGGAATAAAGGGCCTCCAGTACGGTGCTTAGGAATGTCCTTCAGGAAACCTGGACAAGCATTCCTGAAGACAACTTAAATAAATTACAAGTAAGAGAGTTAAAGCAAAGGTGGTCGTTCCAAATATTGACCTTCGAGCCCATTTTTTTCAGTGACGACTTTTGCTATCTTTCCTAAGTTCACAAAAAAGCTTCAGTCCTGCAGGAATGTGTGAGTGAATAATGAAAGCTGTATTTGTTTTCTGTTGAAGTGTATGGCATGAGTTCATGTGAATAAGAGTGCATGTGCTTCTACACGCTATGTGTGCTACAGAGTAGTGGCTGGGCAGCAGGCGAAGCTGTAGGGGAGAATGTCACAGCGCTCTGACATTTCTGTGCACGCCGATAACAAAGACAGCCAATGCCTGGGTCTGCTGGCAAGCCCTCACCCAACTCTGTGTTTACTCCTCCACTCGCCATTTTTTGTTTTTATTACACATTATCTCTTTCATTTTCTCTTCCATTCTTGCCACATTCTCGTGAGCTGTGTGCACAGTAACATGCTGTAACAGTTTTGCTGCCTCTTTGCTTTTCAAATCGGTTTAAATTAGCTTACTTTCTTTCCACTCTTTGAGGTTTTTCTGATTTTGTTTTGGTTTTTGCATTTTGATTTACTTTGCATTCATTCTTGGCAGGTCAGATTACGATATCGCCCTATCTGAATATCTAAGCCGGTGTAGAAAAAAAAAGAAAAAATGTCACGCCACGTGGTTACCACTCCTACAGTCTTGCTCCTGGCCAGCTAGACGTGACATTCTGCATTTCTTCTCCCTTGAATTTTCTATCTGACAAAGCTGCACTGTCTAACCAACGCAAAACACAAATTACTTAGAAATTAAAGCCGTAGAAATTTGCGAAACAGCTAGGCACTGTTAAATTTAAAGAATGTCACCCTCACAGCAGTAGCACATTCTACATGACAGATTTTACCCAAGTTAGTTGTAACAGCATCAAGGCTGAATGAGGGAATTAATAGTTGCATGATAATGGTGTTATTTGTTGTTGGGATTTTCACACCCACGCTAAGTTTATACTTTACTTTATCAAAATCATATGCAAGCTTCACATGTGGATGCTTGCCAGAACAGACATTTTTGAGTTAGGTTAGGTATGTAGGATGCGTAATCCCTTACATTCAAACAAAACAACAAAGAAATTTCCTTGATTCACCACTAAATATGGAACTAAGAATTAGATATAAAGACCTTAAATATCCTTGAATATCGAAGGCAAATATTTTTAACAGATGACAATTTATTAAGTAGAGGAGAAGATGTTTGTGACAACCATCAGTAGGGATGGGAATCCTTTCATGTTACTCTGTAAAATGATAAAACACACATGATTACCAATTAACAGTATAAACCTACACTTCCCCACAACACAAGTCCATATGCTAACGAGGACACGCGTGATCTTTCTCTCAGTATTTAGGTATAAACACAAAGATGAAAACACAGAGCCAAGGTAAAAGCCAGCAAAAGGAGGCTTCAGCCTGACTGCTCATCAGTTTGTTACCTGTTGAAGTTCAGCAGCGGCTGGCTTCACCGCAATTGTCGGCTCACTGCTGGTCTGAGGTCAGCATTCGCTCAGCTTTAACATCACTCTGGGTTCTTGGCTAGCTTAGCGTTAGCATGCTATCTGTGCAGACTGCTTGCCAAGAGCCAAAGTTGTGTTAACAGTATGATGCGGTTGTTTCTGTTCTGAAGCAGTCTTCAATTTACCTTCATGCTTTCAGCCTTTTGTGCAATAAAAATGAAAGTAATCTCTATATCCACGCTGGAGACTGAAATCAGCTGATCGTAGCGAGAGGGCATGAACCGATAAGCGGGATCGATAGGCAAGGAGACTACTGGGAACCGATTCTCATCCTTAACCATCAGGACTGCTGCTTACTGGTATCTAAAATGTTTTTTAATTTTGGATGATTTTTTTTTTTTATCATTTCAGCACTATATACAGACTAGATACTTATTTAGGATGTAAATAAATTACTGTAATTGCTTGTGAAAGATAAATGATCAGACTGCAGGTAAATGTTCATTAATATGTATTGCTCCTCTTTCTAAATAAGTAAATAAATAAATAAATAAATAAGAATAATATAAATTGACTATTAAGGTGTGAAGCCAGTAGGATATAATTTATATTACAACTGGGATCTTAATTTACTGTCCAAAGATATCAATACATGTACATTGACCTTTAAATGTCTCTTGAAATAACAAGCTAAACACATGGGGTTTTTGTGATTTTCACCGGATGTCACAACATTCAATTTAAACATCAAATCCAACATTTAAACTTTAGGTGTTGTTCTTTTTTAAACAATAATAATAATAACAGAGATTTGCAAATCTCATAAAGGTTTAAGATTTAAAACTCTTATGAAATTTTGAATTTTGATGCAACATGTGTCAAAATAGTTAGAACAGGCAAATAAGGCTGAAAATCTAAGTGGCAGTGACCAGAAACAGCTCAGTAAAAGGAACCTTTTGGAACTAACTGGGTTAGTTAGCAACAGGTGAGTAACAAGATTGGGTATAAAAAACATCTTAGAAAGAGAGAGAGAGAGAGAGTTTGTCACAGGTTCACCTACAAGAAAGTGTAACAATTTCAGAATAATGTTCCTCAGTGTAAAAGTCCACAATGTAAAACATCATCTGTGGAATCTCTTTGGAATTATTATGGCATACAAAATTTACATTTTACACAGCATCTCAACCTTTTTTTTGAATTAGTGACATAATATTAATAATATTAATCATAACAATGGTAATGATGATGATGATGATAATATTGAGTTGCCTGGATTTTAGCATTTTAACAAAACACCTCAAATAAGGGAAAGAAGACATAATCAAAAATTCAAGGCACAATCAAGAGGAAAACTGTGGTAAATGGGCACATACAAAATACAAGATGCATATCACGAGCAGGAGAGACTATAAACTAACAATATAATTGCGTTCTGTCAAAAGAAATCTCTGTAGATAAACTAGTCTTACCAATAAAAAATATGTTTACTGTCACATGTGTCTGTCTCAGAGTGCACTCATCCAATGGCTTTAGGAGTCACTTGAGAATTACTGGCATCAACAAAATAAATGATAAAGTTATGCCTATTGTTGTGGATCCACGGACAGAAAATATAGTCAGATTTGAATTTTAGGCATGGAATTTAATGCTGCTGGAAAATTGCTGTGATGTTCTTTTGGTAATTTGTGTTTATCTTTGGCCTGCCAACATCATGCAGACAAGCTATATCTAACATCTAGGTGATACATCTTGTGTAATTGGACATGATGGGGTATAAATGGAGATATTACTCATAGCTGAATCTCTGTGTTCCAGACTAATTTGTGTTTATATCAGAAGTAATTAAGGCTCGATCTCCTGCTGTGAAGGGAGTGGGGGCTGATTCCGGTCTGCTGTTCTGCTGTGCTCTCACCCCTTACACACAAAGAGACACACAGAAGCAGTAGAGCTGTAGCCAAAGGATGAGCAACCTAGATTCAATCTCCTGTCACTTCATATGTAATTGCATGTGACTTTGTAGTAAATCTACAAACCTATCAGATCTTTTTCACAGCAGACATTTTGACTTTAGATTAAAAAAACCTACAGTACACAAGCAGAACTGATAACATAATTGATGGCTCTGGTCCATTTAGGTGTCCCATCTTCCACTGTTCCTGCTGGCTCCCTGCCATGGCTTACAGGGATACTTAAATGGAACAGAGCCATCGTTATTATAATATTAGTTACTCATGTGCTTTTCCATCTTGGACAAGTTAAAACATTGCCTGTAAAAAGGGCTTTTGGTATAAGTTGTTTGTATTATATTACCATATAATATGGTTTTGCTCACCTTTAGTTGTTCTTGTAAATTTAATACCTTTTACATCAAGGGAGTAAAGCTGTCATTTTGCCCAAGGTAGACACACTCGTGGAAAAGTAAGTACATTTAAAACTGTGTGACTGGTAAACCTCATCCCTTTCTCCGGCACACTCTATCACTCCACAGACGCTTACTCAGTTCACCCAAGGGATCCTTTTATTATGAACCTATGATGCAGAGCACAGTCGAGGTGCACAGGATGTGGTGACTGTGTTTGTTGTCTCTCACGGCTGTAGTAGACGCCTGTCAGCACGGCACTGCTGGAAACAGAGATCAGAAAAATATATCATTAGTGGGTGTCTGAAGGCTTGACACTGATCACAGTCGGTGAAATCAGCACCTGTGTTTGAATAAATTCACAATAATTTTAGACTGAAGGTGTACACCAGTCTCTATACAGAAAACAATAAATTAATATGATAGAGCATGTCTATTTTGACTTTTTTATTAGATAGAGTGAAGACTGATACGAAAGCAGAGGGGCTCCGTCAGCCATGCGACATACGGTCACCTGCTCATCCACCTGAGCTAAACGGGCACCGCAGAACGCTGGCATTTTAACACTTATTACTTTTAAACACAAACTGCAGCTTTTGAATGAAATACCTTTTACAAGTCTTTCTTCAGAAAGTGATAGATGAAACAACAATCTGATTTGGGGCTTCAAAAAAATTATAGTAAATCTAATAGTCATGGATATTTGGGTGGATGTGGCTCAGTAGGTCAAAGAGGTCAGCTACTAATTGTAAAGTTGGTGATTAATGACACAGAATAGCTTGTAGAGCAGCTTGTAGTCGTCTAAGAGTAAAAATGTACCCTCCCTGAGCCTGGTTCTGACAGACGTCTCTTCCTGTTAAAAGGGAGTTTTTCCTTCCCACTGTTTCCAAAGTGCTTGCTCATAGGAGGTCATATGGTGCTGTATAAATAACACTGAATTGGCTATTTAACAATCAAGTTTATTAAAGTGGGAATAATGTGATTAGTCCCTCCCAGAATTATTCACCCATTCCCTGCAGACGTTACTGTGTTTGGTACACGATGAAGGTCAAATAGTTCGTTATCACCTAAGCGAGACAGTTCCATTTAATCGTTTCTTTAATTGGCTTTCATAACACGAAACCAGAAAAAACCCCAAACCGATGCAGTTTGACTTCCCAGTCCACTTTGTTATTATTAGTATTTTTAGCAGCAGGGGTACAACCCTGCACATCTGACAAGGCCGCCTTTTCAACTGTGATGAATTTGAAGTGTAACAAACTGTGCTAACTCTGTGCCTTAGCGATCCGGTCCTCTTCGTTTCTCCAGTAGCTCATTTGATGTCTCATCTGTCTGCATCATTCCCCAGCTCCTCTGCACGCCCCTCCTCTTTATGTCTACTCTCTCATACTCGCTCTCTCTTTTTTATGTGAATAAAAAATCAGAAACATGTGTTATCTAACAGTTTATTTTAAAAGTCTTCACTTAATCAGTTTTTTTTAAAGAGCCAAATAGTTAAACACAGAATTGCATCCCATGGTGACCTCTAGGTCTAGGCCTCTAGGTGTGCCTTCAAACTAATGTTATTTATGATTTATTAAGCTTTTATTATATCTAAAGGTGAGCCACTAAGCAAGGCTAAGTAGCTAGATAAAGAGCCTACTTCTTTCTCAACCTGAGCTTCTGGGTGATCCGACATGAAGGAGATAACTTTTTCTTTATTCAGACTTTCTTAGATATACGTCCTTGCCTGAAATCTTACCTGATGCGCTCTCTTTCAAAAACAGTTCTTGGAAAAACATTTTGAAAAAATGAAACAAAAATGATCACAAAATGAAACCAACTCATATTTATTCTGAAGCCTCGCTATGGCTGTGCAGCGTTTTAAAGTAATAAATACAAACGTCCAAACAAACCATAAACATACAACAACAAACTCTTCTTCCATCATGAAACAACCCCCTGTATCAAGGCCTGATCTGCTTTGTGTTGAATTCTTATCTGGAATCACATCGCCACTTGTCTTTAACTTTACCCTGCACAGAGCACCGTCCGATGCCTCGTTATTAAATCCATCTGTGACCTCTGCTTCCATCCGTCCTGTTGTTGATCCCTTCTTGTCTGCTGGGTTTGCTCAAACTCTTTTCTTGCTGCGTCACAACTCCTTGTGCAATGTTGGGCAGCAACCCTATGCTGCCAGCGTAGCTGAGAAAAGCTTCAGCAAAATGAAAAATAAATACATAAAAATCAATAGCTAGTGAGTGGATGTACCTTTGCTAAGTTTGAGGAAACCTAGTAGAGTTAGAAGGTTAGTTGGTGCCAGCAGGAGCCGGCAGGCGCAGAGAAAACAGGAAAGTGTTTGTTTCAGGAGAGAAAATGATGCAGCTGAGAGATTACACCAAAACTGGCAGGCCATTTGTAGCATGATGGTGCCCATTTCTGCCATTACGGTCTCTGTCTCTACCGTTCTTATTCTCCCTCTACCTTTGTTAGCTGGAGCACAGTCTGTCCAACACCCTACCAGGTGACCCGCTGTCCCACAATACCTCATTATCAGCTTGTCAGACGGAGAAAGCCTGGCAAATTAATGTCCAAGGTATCTACAGAGCCTGTTGCCCAATTAACTCTTGGGTATTGTTGTGTTAGGATAAATTAGTTTTTTCTTTTTTTCTCCCTTGCATTTATGGACGTGCATGCACATGATACCGTTTGGCCCAGTGAAGTAATAAAGCCCAACCGGTCAACTTTTATCTTTCTTTAATTACTTTACTCTGACTTGAGTTTAATCACAATAAGTTGTGTAAACTGAAAACGATGACGCAATTTGCCAGCAACAAATTCAATTTAAATTAAAGCTGCAAGCAGCGTTATAGGGCCCTCACACCCCGAGATGTCGAGCCACGTTCAACACCTACGCCCAGCACGTCAAATCTGATTTGACATTGATGGAATTCATACGTAGAACCAGTAGCTAAAATTTCATCTCGTTCAATGATGATTATAGTCGTCCCACTAGGTAGCGCTCCAAGCATTACTGGCAAATGGCATTACAAACATTTCCAAGCTCGACTCTCATCACGCCTGCAAAGTTTGCAGGATGAAATCCCTGGGAGGAGTTCGTCAAAGTACGAGGCCTGAAAAGAGGGGAAAATGTCGCCAAAATTACACTTTAATTTTAAAATGGCTGACTTCGTGTTGGATTTGGGATATTGCTCCAAGAGACTTGTTGGTACATCTGGACATCTTACGTAAGCTTACCAGGTTTCAGACTCATAGATGCAACACAGAGCCGGGGCTGATGATTTGAAATTTTGTAGGGGGCGCTGTGGCACCAATTTGCAATATTCCATAAAAATGATCACATAACAAGAAAGTCTTTATCACATTGGAGGTGTCGGCCAAGCTTTTGATCTTTCTAAGCGCTCAAAAGCCACTTCATCTTTCATGGTAAACTTCCTGGCCTCCAGGCTGCGCCGTTCAATTTAAACTCACAATTTTCTTACTG
>VUQR01037236.1:0-35421 GCA_015108515.1 Hemichromis elongatus
GCATGGCTCCTCAGGTGGTAGAGCGGTGGCTTGTTCCCTGGTATGAGTCGCTTGTATGTTGTGGAAAAATAATAATTTACTTACCTTACCTACTTTTCCTTAATCAGAATTTGAAATATGACAGATTGTTAATATTGTATATCAAGTAAAACAATAATTAGGACATGCCTCTAGCAATATTGGTCAAATTAATTTTGCCTGCTTTTCCTTCAATATCAACTATTGTATTTTTTTGATGTATGATGCATAAATGTCCTTACACGAGTCACTTGTAACCTGATCCCTTGCTGATACCTCTAAAGGCAGGCCTGATGAGATTTCAGGTCTGACAACATTTTAAGGGCCATTTTTACAATAGTTCAAAGTGATCTAACTCATTCATCGCTTCGTTTGTTTGTGTTTTCTCTGGGAGTCTGCAAAGTCTCTCTTAAAATGTTAAATTCCATCTGAAATTTAGAAGCAAGTGACGGCAGAGGCAGAAAAATAATAGTAGTCAATACGATCGAGAAAGGAGCAGAAATATCACTTGTGAAACAGCGAAGAGTGGATTCCAGAGTGAATTGACCTCAGAGTAACACTGGGCACTGGGCAGAGTCTGCTGGCACAGACTGGAGCTGTCATTGTTCAGCCAGGGCATTAGTACCTGCCAGGGCCTGTCAGAAGCTGGCTGTAACACTCATCAACACTGAGGAGCCATACTGCTTTCTTTTCAGGCCAAATGTCCCTTGTTACAGACTAAAAAGCCCCCTATGCTTTATGAGAGCTTCGTGAGACAGACAGAGAGAAAGAGAGTTACACAGTTACCTTCCCTTCAGATAGTCCTGGAGTCCTGGCAGGGATTCAGCTGCATGCTGGTTCTCACTTGTCTGTCCACTGTGGCTCTGAGAGACTATTTATCTCTGTCTGTGCTGGGGGTTTTTTCTTGAGGCAATTTGGTTTGGGGGTATTTTGTTAATTCTTTTCTTTACCGTGTATTTAGGATTGGTCTATTTTGCCAATGCAACCCTTTGTAAGGGAACAATCAGAATTGGAAAGAGTGCTCCATTATTCTCATGCACTGAAAGCGGTTATGTAAAGCATTTGATTGGTTGTTCGATTGTACCGTTTTGTTACGTTTTTAATGTAGTGCATTTGCCTAGAGAAATTACTAGGAATTCTTTGTATCCGGTCTTCGCCAGCCTGGACCAAATGCGTTTTCCAGCTTCCTTGCAACGTGCAAAAAATGATCGGCATAACAGCGAGTTGGAACAATAGGTTTGCTGGAAACATTTAGCAAACTGTGATGTGAAAAATATGTTGTTGTGAGGTTAATTGCAAACAGTATGTGCTCGTTAGTGTTCTAGAGTAGAGATGTTGACAATAAATAGCAGTCGTGATGAAAAAAGATTAGCAGTTAATTTAGCTTTGGCGGTGATGACTGAGAGGTATCAGTATGTGAGGAATTCATTGTTGGAGGAAAAATAACAATATCAGACATGGTCTATGTGTTTTGTCCATGAAGCTTACTAAGGACATTCCAAACCCCCCAGTGAGCAGGAAGAGGGAGAGTAAGGTCCTGGCCTTAGCAAAGACAAGCTTTGATGATTCACATATTTCCACAATGAAGTCACTGTGGTCACATTATACTACAGAAGTAGCTGTTTTCTTTGTTGGAATTACCAGAGCATTAGTATTTTCCAGAAACTCCAGCCAATGAGCATGTGGGAGGTTACGTGTATGATGCTGTTGCAGTGTATTTCTTTCATTTTTAGTCACCAGATTTACAGTAAATCTATCAAGTCTATTAAAAAGTGTACTTTTTTCTTTTACTTTATTTCTTTTTTTTTCTGTTGCAACCAACTGCTGTCAAGGTGATACAAGACAGAAGACTGAAAACACACAAGAACAAAAACAATAGATGTATGAGTGTATAAACACTGACCCCTGCTGGTGTTGCTACCTGCATCAAAGGTATTAATTTACCTCAAATTTTGTATTTGTGTAAAATGTAAACAAAAAAAGGGGAAGGGGAACTATGATGCAGAGTTTAAAAGAGTAGAAGAGTTCATTTAGAAAGAACGATCTTTTTAAGAGCTTTTACTGTATCCCAAGGTTGAGCATAGAAAGAGGGGGCTTGTTGAATGGATTACTATTCTGTTATTATTATTATTAATATTTTTTATTTCATAATTATTTCTCTTAATTTCTAGTATTTTTGCTAATTTGTCACACCCAAATGTATCAGATCATCAAACAAATCTTAATATTAGGCAAAGATTACCTGAGTAAATACAAAATGCTATATAAATCCTGCTATTATGATTTATTTTGTTAAGGAAAAAAGCTATCCAGAGCTACCAGGTCCTATATAAGTGAAAAAGGTCACTGCTCTCCTAAATCTAAAAGTTAGTTATCAAACTTTTGGCAGCAACAATTGCAATCAGAAATTTGTGGCAATGAGTCTTTCGCATCGCTTTGGAAGAAATTTGGCCTACTCTTCTCTGCAGAGTTGTTTTATTTCAGCCACATCAACAGGTTTAAGTTCATGCCAAAACATCTCAGTTGGATTTAGAGCTTTCACTAGGCCACTCCAAGACCTTCATTTTTTATGATCCATTCAGAGGTTGGCTCGCTGTCGTGTTTCAGATCATTGTCTTGCTGCGTAATGCAAATTATCTTGAGCTTCAGAACATGATAAAGTGATGGGTGGACATTCTTCTTCGTGACTTTCTGGTAGAGAGCAGAATTCATGATTCTGACATTTACAAGTTCTCCAGGTCCTAAACCAGACCATCACACTACCATGTTTGGCTGTTGGTATGATGCTTGTTTTAAAAAATGCTTTACGTGTTGAGATGTAACAGGACTCAGACCTTCCAAAAAGTTCAGCTTTTGTCTCATCAAAATATTTTCACAAAAGTCTTGGGGATAAAATGCGAAACAATCCTTTATGTTCTTTTTGATCAGCAGTGGTTTTCTCCCATGGGTGCCATTTTTGCCCAGTTTCTTTCTGATTGTTGAATCATAAACACTAACTTTAATTGAAGCAAGTGAGGCCTGCAGTTGTTTAATAGGTTGTTCGTGGTTCTTTTGTGACCTTCTGGATGAGTCGTCAATATGTTCTTGGAGTAATTTTGCTAGGGAAGGTTCACTACTGTGACAAGTTTTCTCCATTTATGCCTCGGTGTGGCTAGTAAAACTGAACTCAGACAAATACGAACAGACTCTTTGTATGTTGTAAATATACAAAGAGTCTGTTCACTACAGCAAGCTCTAATTCTGATTACATAAGAAACTTGCTTTAAAGTCCCCTCAGTCTCTCCCAAGTATTTGTCCATGCTGAGGTGTTACTGATTCAACGCTCATCTCCAGTCATCCATGAAACTAGCAGTGAACAGCAAGGCTTACTTGAATGTCAGCTAAAAATAAAGGAAAGTACATTTTCTGTTCAGTATTTGTGCATCCTCTTAGGTCAGCTGCCTTTTGTCAGACACTTAACAACACATTGGACTTTTGTTTTTTTTGTTTTTTTTTAAAGTGCTATTAAAATGCTGCTAATCTGTGAAAACACTTTTATTTTATTTTCAGTTTGAAGGTTGCAACAAGGCTTTCTCTCGGCTTGAAAATCTAAAGATCCACCTGCGTAGCCACACAGGGGAAAAACCTTATCTTTGTCAGCACCCAGGCTGCCACAAGGCTTTCAGCAACTCGAGTGACAGAGCTAAGCACCAGCGTACACACCTGGACACAGTGAGCGGCAACCCAGCAACAACACGTGTACAATTATGCATGGTATTTCAGTATTTTGCATCATCGTGGGCTTATATGTGTGTTTATATGTGGTTGTACAGAAGCCATATGCATGCCAGGTGCCTGGCTGTGCAAAGCGTTACACTGATCCCAGCTCCTTAAGGAAACATATGAAGTCCCACTCGACAAAAGAACGACACTTACGAAAGAAGGCAAGTACCATGTTTAGCATAACACTGCAAAGGTAGTTGTTCTTGGCAATACATTACCTACGAAATGCAACGATGCAGAGTATAAATACCCAGAAACATCACACCGAGTGAACAACGTAACGATCACTGACTGAAAAATAAAACTGGATTAATAAAAGACCTTGTGTGTCAACGGTTAAATTATGAAGAGAGAGAGAGCGCTACACTTATCATTTCATTGTGCTTTCTTTTGTCTTAATTAACTCAAGGCACTATATGTGCCTTCCATCCCACTCTGTTTATTCTGCAACTTAAGCGTACGCAGAAAAATGTAATTCACTTCAACCTGACTTTTATTAACTTACATGTAGGTGTGCAAGCTGTTAAATAAAAATAACTAGCAATAAACTTATGTTAACATTGGCATAACTTGCACAAAGCAACATGCAGTTTTTTAGTTTGTTCTATTTCGCAGCCTTTATTTTACACTTAAGGCCGCTCCATTATATAGTTTCTCTTTAGAGCCCACAAGTGTTGCGGTTTGGATTTCGCCATGAATGTGAGCGATGCTCTTTAGCACCCAAAGTTTCTGTCGCCATAGATACAGACAAAAGAAGATAAGTCGTTACTAAAAAAAGGTGACACTTTATAAAGTCTTGCATCTTCTCAACTTTTTTCATTTAGAAGTTAAATAACGAATCTTCGTTGTACATGTGATTTTCAAGAACAGTTGGATTTTATATTTGCTCGAGATTAACGACACGTGCAGAATCTTTGCCATATATGATCTAGCAACGCTCACGAGGATCTTATAGCCTATTCTTTTTCTCCGTCTTTGAGACTTTACAAAGGCCGTAAATGGGCTTGAGTACAAAGCACAATTAAAAGGGCTTTCTCAGATACTGAAGTGATGAAGCTAGGTCCAGAACGGTTTGGCATGCGTCATATCTTGGCCTGATTCCCACTGAAGATGCTTTGGATTCCATATTCATTTTGAATTAACCTTATTATAGCTTTTCTTTATTTTCATAGAAAATAATGGCTTCAATTGGTATGACTAACTTCCCATGTCAGCTTTGAAACAGTGCTAACACAAGTGCTCAATGTGACCTGTCACATCAGGCGTGATAATAATGTCAAATATGAGAGACTTGAAGCTGTTTTAGTCATACATGAAAAAGGAAACTAAAACGCATCACAAAGGATTCCACAACATTTCAAAACTGTTCATTATAAATGTTTAACAGCTGCAAAAGTAGAGACTACATATTACTGCAATGCTAATACTGAGCTGTTATCATCACTCTTTATGTTGTTTGTCACTGTTTATGTTTACTTTTTATCTGCGTAGATAAAATCCACTGCTGATGTGACCCAGGACTCCCTGACAGACTGTTTAACCATCCACCCTCTGCAGCCAAGCCTCTCTCCTCTGGCAAGGCTAGACAACAACTTGAACCTATCGCCTGGTGCCTCCAATGAGTCATACTCCGGTATGTGTAAGCTGTGGTTCTTTGCATTAATGCAAAGATATATATATACTTTTTTTTTTTTTTGTGAAGTAAGCATATGCCCCTGCAACCATGTGCACATAATAGGTTTATCCATTAGATTTAGGCTGTGGTGGACAGCCCTGAAGTGTCTGTCATCCCTGTTCCTCAGCTGCTCCACAGGGAGAAGACTCCTGCAGCAATCCTCACCTGAGTCTGTTGTTCTCCTCCTCCTTGCAAGATAATTACAGGTACTGCTCCATCTAGATTTTGTTTAATGTCATCATAATCATCTCACTGGTATAGGAATAGCTTCATTTTCGTGTTTTATATTCAACACTGTGGAATTACAACACATTAGCTTCAGTATTGGTGTCGTCTTTTCATTTTGTATTCCCACTGGCACAGTTAGAAGTCTAAACATGACTGATTTAAATTCTTCACAAACCTTTCTCTCTCTCTCTTTTGATTAACTGAAACAGTCGACTTAAACATCGGTTGTCATGGATTCGAGACTCTAAGCTCATAATCAGAATAAGTTTAAAAGAAACCACCCTGATGAAGGAGTCCAAAGGCTAGTTGTTTTTTGCTCTTGTTGTTGCCGTTCTTTTTTTTATTTGGTGTGTGGGTGGATCATATGGCGGAGGAGAGGCTTCCTTTTTTGGGGGGGGGGGAATGACCAGCAACACATTTCAATTGTGGACCCATAAGAAAACATCCCTTCATCTATACACTTCAATGCATGTGATAAAGGATTTCTGTCGTTCCGAGCAGCCAGATGCTCACGACTCCTTGCTGGCATTTATTGTCCTAATATCAGCGGTAGGCCGAAGCATTCGCTGCAGGACACTGTGTGGACATTCAGCATGTGAAAGAAAACCTTACTTTGCCTCATTGGTCTCAACTGCTAGCATTAATGGATGCTATAGCCACCGACAAGAGTAGCTGAGGAATTCAATAAGTGAATCATAAAATCCCCAAAAATACAATTTAAGGTTGAATGGGAGGAGAGGGTGCTGTAATTACCTTTTAGACATTAAATCAATTGTAAAATCCTCATTGCCATTTTTGTACACTTTTCTGTGATTCCTTTCAGTTCTTACTCAGTCTGTGGATTGTTTGCAGGCTTTGGCCTGTTTATACTTGATAAACTTGATAGACACAAGTAAACATGCTAATGTGTTACTTGGCCCAAATAAAAGCAGAGGAGTAGACCGCAATGGGCCTTGGATAATATTTAAATGTACTTTTTCTGCAATTACAAAAAAACCCTTTTATTTCTAAAAGTTATGTTGATGACTTTTAAGTTATAATAATGTCAAATTAAAGATGCTGCTATTTCTGACTGGTAGAAAGTAATATATGAAGATTAAGAGGAAATGTACGTTCCCTGGAGGAAAGCAGGCAGACTGTTTTGCTTACACTGTGATTGCTGACAATAGCATGAATGAGCTTGTGCTGCACAGACTGCAGTGTGTAGATGGCATGGTGTAATACATCATTAAGTACCGACAGAGTACATATGTTATGCTCAGATGAGTTACCAATCACAGCAAAAGAATCTGCATGAACTCTTAAAAACCTGAGATTAGCAGCGCTGCACATGCTTTTCCATTCAGAGGAGAAAATAAAGAGCGCACGTGTCTTCACTGGCGAACAAAAGTTATGTTAGGCAGAGAATTAAAAAGAGAAAAAGGTGAAGCCAGCTGCATGGGAAGTCGTGCCACATATGAAGTGGAAGCTGTAATTCTTTATTCATTAAATGAATGTAGCAAAGATTGAGTTTGAGATGACAGCAGGAGATGTTCTCCATGTTTTTAGGTGGTTTGTAAAATACAAGTAATAGATCAACAACAAAAAGAGCTAAGCTTATATATATAAAATGATCTTAATTCCACAAGCAGAGTATTCATTTTACTCTGAAATGTTTCAGGTTTGTTGATCCTTCCCCTTGCCAGCTCTTCCCTGGGGACCAGTGCAGACCTTGTTCTTCCACCTGCCTCCCGCATCCTCCCTGTGGGACATCCCTGCAGAACAGCTGTGATTTGAAGCAGGTTAGCCAGCCTCCTGACATGGCAAATCGCAGCCCAGGTTTGAAATCATATTATTCTTCAAGTTTGTCAAAATACTCATGTAAACGCAGTTACGCCTGAAGGGAGGGGTTTTTTTTGTTGTTGTTGTTGTTGTTTTTTCTGAAAAGTGGGCAAATGTGAAGAGCCTATTAGCAAATGTGTGGGCGGTTTGACAGTCTGTTTAAATGGATTTTCTCACATGCACAATAATCATGCAGTTTATCTTTATTTTTATGATGTGTAGCAGGTGGCTGGTGATTTTTCTAGTTAGACATAATCAGGCAGCTTCATTTTGTGGACCTTTAAATAGATATCACCTTACCTCTCCCCCCCTCCCAGTCTTGACAACCACGGTGTTGTTTACAAGGTGTTCAGAAACAGTTTTATAGGTTTAATGCTGCTTTTCTGCTGGATTATAGTATATAAAAACTATATTGTTAAATTGTGAAATGATAATGTGATGTGGCTTGTTCTCTAATGGAAAATGAAGACGCTATATTGTATTTGCTTATCACCATATGCACATTCATGCCTTTAATGACGACCTCGCTTCAGCTCGCAATAATCCTAACGATGTGAATCAAGCAACTCTTCAAATAAGCTCTACATGAATGCATGTATTTTTATATTTCTGTGTGTGTGTTTGTGTGTGCAGGATTTGGTGTCCACTATCAGGCAGAAGATTTAGTTGCTAATCAAGAATTACATAGAGGGGATTTCTTCAGTGTGATGGACAAGGACACAAGTCACATCTCCTGCATCTATACAGATGGATGATCTGGCTCACGTGTGGGTTCCTTACCTTTTGAACTGCTCTGTGTTTAATGAGAAGAAGACATATGTGACACTGGGACCTGGAGGCAGCTTCTTTTAGCAAATAAAAAGAACATTCGATCATAAAAAAGCTCCCCAAGTTAAGTCAAAGTTGAGGAACTGACTCTTACACCCAACTGCGACTAAATTCCTACAAATGTAGCGTACTGTCGGGCTCCTATTCCCAGTAATCAATGTAAAGTGATGTCTGTGCCTCAAAGATTTTTATGTTTAGAGTAATTTGGGTTATTCCCTCACTTGTGTGCAACAAGTAGTGAGCACTTTGAGTAGTTTATGCTGGCATTTTGCTCAATATTGAACACTGCGATCAAAGTATGCAAGGAACCATTTATTAAGGTTTTTTTCTTAGAATCATGGCTGTGTAACTATGTAGCAAAAAGCCTTACCATTTGACTATAATTTTCATGAGCTGTTGTTTAATAAACTGTTGTGAGTGCAGTTTTTATGTTTTTAAATATTTTTTTATTAAACTTTTACCTTTCTACAGTTTCTACAGCAAGAAAGTTACATTGTAGAATCTACACAAGCTTCTGGAGATAAAGCACTATATACATATACACACACATATATATATATATATACACACACATACACACACACACACACATATATATATATACACACACATAGATATGTATGTGTGTGTGTGTGTGTGTGTGTGTGTGTGTGTGTGTGTGTGTGTGTGTGTGTGTGTGTAATGATGACCTTGCTATTTGTGATAAATCATGGGGATTACTTGAAACAATTCTTCTAAGTCTCGGGTATGTATCAAACACTAACACTTTCATCTGCACCACTGATTTTAAATGGACATTTAAAAACATGTTTTGTTTTTGTCTTTCGGTCGAGCTAGTGGTGGAAGCTTTTTTAAGCTTTATTACCATGCAAACAAGCAAGCACAAAAATATATTTTCTTCACAAATAACACAAAGTGGAATGTTAAATCTGCAGGAACCTATATGATTTCAAAATCAGCAAACATATTGCATGCAAAACCACTGACTTGGTGTTTATGTGTTTTGTTGTTTGGAGGATTGCTCGTTTTAGGAACAGTGCAGAGTAATTAACACGAGTGCTTGGGTCAAACGTGTAAATGATTTGGATGAACAGGCTAATTTTCATCTGCATTCTCTGGCAGGTTAATGGCGTATACATACATTAAAAGAAAACTCAAAAACAAATGCATTTGAGCATAGATCAAGCCGATAAGCATTTACATTATAAAACATAAAAGTGGTACAGCAGTGGAGAATTTAAAACACTGATGATAACGTACAAAGGCAATGGCACATAAATGCAGTTGTTACAATGCAAAGACAAGGTAAATCAGACGTTCTCGTGCTAGTCATTTCTCAAACACTGTGTGAATCAGTTAATTCAAGTTTCTGACTGACTTTTTTTTTTTTAAACTTACCACACTGATCAGTTACAAGAACACGCACTTGCTTTTACATATTGAATATCAAAGTACTCATATAATACAAAATTAAAGGTACAAGATGTGGAGTTTTTTTGGTTCGCATAACCATGTGAAAAAGTATGAATAGTGATTTTATAAAACTGCTTTAAATAATAGCGATGAATCTTATTCAAAGTAAAACTCGTTTAACTGTTCTTACGTGTTTGACTCTGTTAGATTATTAACTATACCTAAATTTATTTGGATTATGCAAAACAAGACAAAGTTAAAAGGAATAAGAGATTGACTCCTTTGTGATAAGTATTACAAGAAAATTATGAAGGCAATAAGCTAATGTAAATTACAAAATAATTAACTGCCAACTGCTGTGTTTCAGTATAAAAAGCGTGTAAGGGTCCATTTGGCTGCAGTCTTCACAGCAGTGCTTTCTTCTTGTTTGAAATTGAAAGAACAAACTGTTTTACTTGAAAATAATTTTTTAGCAAGAGAGTCATGCTTCAGATGGGGGTTTCAGTAGTTGCTTAGCAACAACAACAACAGCTTTTCTAAAAAGCATCTGTTTAGTACTGTAAATCAAAAAAAAAAAAAAAAGCAGTGCAGTGGACACAGGTGGTTGGTTAAGCTTTCTACGCAGTAGGAAGCCTCTTAACAATGCTGTCTTTTGTTTGTTCGCTTGTCCCAGTTTTAAATTTGCACAGGTATTACCAAAATGCTTTTCGAAAAATTAGAAACCAATTAAATCAGAACACTTGAATCAAAAATCTGATCTTAATGAATTACTTGTTTCAAGTTGAAAATCTTTACTGGCATATGCTGTGTGATTTGTTGATGGTAAAATGACATAAAAGCAGCCTGTGGGAAACAAATCATTCATCATCTGAGTGGTAGTTAGAAATGACACCAAAAAGCAAAAGTTTTTCCCTTAATTTTAAAGTAGCATAATTGTAAATAATGCATCAAGAGCCCCCCCCCTTTGGCTAATGAAAACAACTTTTTGTTTTGCAGCATGTCAGAGGCATGCACAGGCATTATGGCCTGTTAAAAACATAAAGCAGTGACACGCATTTCTTCCCTGATTCTGGTTTTGATTATACACAATAACAAAAGAAAAAATAAACATGCATCTGTAAAAAAAAAACAACAACAAAAAAAACTCATTCAATGATAGAGAAAAGGACTTGAGCCGTTATGAGAGAGCTTTAACTCTTGCTGTCACAAATAATAATTACTGAGATATTTAATTTACAGCTAAACATATCTTAATCTGTCTCTATCTTTGACGGCAATGCAAATAATAACAATAATGTCTTACAGATTGCAAAATTGGCTACAAAAGAAGAAAACGCTGGAATCAGCATAGCCAGATCATTGTGTTAGTACAGAAACGAAGTAATGAAGTCACATTATTAGCGTTATTATTGAGGTCCTGAATCGTGGTTGGATATCCTCATAAAATGTGCCTGAGAGAAACAAAAATCTTAGATAAAGACATATATTAAAAGAATACAGCGTCGTCTTTGCACCTGAAAGTAATTATTAGTAAATTGTGGGGTGTTTTTTTATTATTATTAATTTAACATCCTTGTATATGAAGAAATAAAATGATTAGATGATTTTGTGTCTAATTAAGTTTTAGGTGCGCTATAATCTCCTCCCACCTGCCAGTAAGGTTGCGCGCTGCCGGCGAGTTTTATAGCAACTGTTGCCCAGTGAGGCAGCGCCATAGTCACCGTAGTCCTGGCGACTGTAACCCACCAACAACAACCTCTCTCTCCATCATTACCACCTCCTCCACCATCCTCATCTTCATCAACTAGTCCACAGCTCAGGTTTGCTTAAACTCTTTACTATTTTTAGCCAACGCACAGTTCTCTTCTGGCGTCACGTTGTAGTTTGTTTGGTTTCTTTGAACAAAATATTATCGCTTTGGTTTATGGTTTGTCTGCTGATGAATGAAGGCTCGGTGAATCGCTGGGGTAGTTTGCTAGCGAGGGTGTTTCTTTGTAACGTGCTAGCCTGCTTGCTAACGTTGCCTGTAATGCCCACTGCTGTGAGAGGTCCTGTTCGCTATCCGGAGCTAGCTACGGCCTCTCACTGCGTTGTGTGAGGCTAAAACTAGCCCAAACGCGCCCAGATGGACTGGAAATTGTGTTTTCTGCGTAACTTATTTGTTTAAACTTCCCATGCTGAATGGTAGCGTAGGTCTCGGCTAGTCAGTGATGCTAACTGGTCAGCTGGAGCAGGAGCAGGTGTCTGTTGCTAACGCCAGCGATGCCTTCTGACAATGCCTGTTGGTATCTCTGTTTGTTTGGGTTTTGTTTTGTTTTTTTTTGTTTGTTTGTTTGTTTTTTTTGGGGGGGGGACGTTATATAGATATTGGAAGTTTGTGTTTCGGGTGGTTCAGCTGTTTGCTCATACAAGATCAGTGCGTCGATTAGCAATGGAAAGTGCTGTGAGCTAGCCTTCCACACACTTACTGCTATTGACAATAGCTAAGCCATTACTTTCCCTTTTGTCTTAGGGAGCAAGATAGCTTCGCTAGCTCTCCATATGCCCTCTTTGTGGCATCAGATGGCAATGATAAGCTGACTGATAACGCAAGGCTAAGTTTTGCAATGGGCTGCTTTGAGGAAAACAACACTTAACGGATTATCATTTAAACAGCGTGACGTTTTCTTGACTCGTTTTGTTAATCTGTATTATTGATTCAGCAAATGGACCGGTTAACAGTTAATACACCCCATCCTCACAATAAGAATTAATGCAGAATTATTGACTCTGTGTTAAAGACGGACATTTTTCTATTTATATTATTCATCTTTTTTGTATCCAAGAATGGAAAGGGGGTTAAGTGTGTTGTTTTTATTATGTCACATAACAGAAATGAGATTGTTTGAGGTTTGTTTTTTGTTTGTTTTTTCAGGCTGCTTTTGAGTTGAGAAAAACTATTGTTTTGTATTTCATTCACGTTTTAAACATTCCTTAATCTGATTGCAGTTTCTTATTTAAAAAAAAAAAAAAAAAGTAGGTTTCTTAATGTTGCATCACAATTACTCTGGAGTCCACCTGTTCACCTGCAACCTCTGATTCCCCTTAGGCAAGAGAGCAGGTGTGTGTGTGTGTGTGTGTACGCTGAGAAAGGGAGGATGGGCACATCTGTAGCATTGTGGGAACTCTTCACCATCTTCCTCTATTTGTATGCATCCATCATAGAGAGGGCATCCACAAACAATAAACAACAACTGGTGGTCATTGGTCATCTCTGGCTCTTTCACTGCGATTGCTTGTGTATTTTGTATGAGAAATGCTTGCCACTCACGTGCAGCTCGACTTGGCTGCACCAGAGTAATTTATACCACCTGTAAAATAAAAGATAAAGCTCAAAATAATGTAAATGTATTAATCTGTTTGCATATACAACCCAAAATAGGTAACCCGTCTCACTGCGCACACACACACACATACACATAAACAGGATGTTGGAGACTGCTAGTTATAAGATCATGTTACCACTTACCTGTAGTCCACTAGGGCAGAAATAGTACCATGCCACCTGCTGCCTGGATCCTGTTGCATTTCCAATCACTTAAAGAGGGGCTGATTAATTCAATTATTCAGTCAGCCATTTTCATCGCTCGGCAGCACGTTTGCTTTGTTATTTGCCACGGCTTTTCAGTAGTAATGTCAAAAGGGGGACACTTAAAGGTTATAAAGGATGCATTTAGTTTTCTACAATAGTTATCAGCACTTAATTTTCCAGCCATGCTCTTTTGGCATAGCAGTGTTTTAATGTTTAATGCTTGCCTTTTATTTATGCAGTTTTTTCACATCAAAATCAGAATTGGCAGTCCTTACATGTAACTCCTGCTTTACCATCTTAGAACGCAGCTCCTAAACAAACGTGGTACTTTGCATACCCCCTACCCCCACCCTTTTCAGCTCCCAATTACATCTCACAGGTGCTGTATGAGCGCTGATCGTGGTGCTGTGTTTGCATGTGTGTGTGTGAGAGAGAAAGAGAGATAGAAAGCGAGACTTTGAGTATGGTGTACTTTTCAGGCTCGTTCACCTGTTCTTATGTCTTGGCTTAGTGCATAAGAACTCCAACTTTGTCATACATAATCATTAGAGATGTAAATTATAGTTCTTTGTATTTTCTGGTAGCTGTGACTGTGAACCTTCCCTGCTTTTACTATTTGTTGCCTGTGGCGTTAGCAGACGGAACTGAGGAGAGGAAAAACTCTGAGCAAAATGTTTCACTCCTTGGTGGCTTTTGTTCCTCTGAGTCTTTGTAGGGCTTGCACTTGCTCAGTGGAGCACAGCATTTAAGTGGGCCACAAGGGAGTGCCTGAATGGTGTGGCAGGAGGTGTATGAATGTGTGTGTGTCTTTGTGGAGGGGGGCTGAGGTGAGGCAGCAAGAGTGTACTGCGGTGTAGGGTCTATTTTCCTACGATTAGGTGGGATCAGTTGTACTTGAGATTTCCACCTGCATTGTGGAATATAAGCCTACTCTCAAAGTAGTTCCTTTCTCAGCATTCATATGCAGATGGTTGACAGATTAAAGGAAAAACCTAAACCCTTGACCCTTATGCTGTGGGGGACATTGCGCTGACGCGGTTTGGGTCCCCTTTCCTCCCTTAGATGGAAAGATCACTACAAATCAATACAAAGTTATTCCAAGTGGTCATCTTTATCTTGTGATGAAACATTTCTATTCTGAGTGGTGTTTTCCAATATCAGACTGCCCTATGCACAAGGGCACGCCAAATAATTCAGCGGGTATGAAAACAATGTGAATTAATAACTGTGACTTGCCATAACCAGATCATTTGAACATCCATCGTAGATTTCAAAAGGACTGTGTTGGACGATCTGTGCCACCATGACCAAAAGAGTAATTGAGAGAAGAATGCCACCCTAGAAATCTAAAGTCTTGCGGAAATGGTGGCTAAACACCTGAGACAGACACCATCTTGTTTTTTCCTATAAACTAAAAGCTGGAGTTTGTGAGGTGTGGCACTTTTATAGGGTTGGTAGCCTGGATTCACAGGCTTTTAAACCAACTTACTGGTGTGTTGTAGCATGCATGTAAAGGTTTAATCCTGTTGTTAGAATGTCAGCATATTGTAAGGAGATTGCAGAATGCAAATATTTGAACTAAGCAGTAGTTTACCTTTCTGTCAGCCTGGTTTTTGCCTTTTTCACTACAGTTTCTTTACACATCTTGACGGTAGCAGTAAATGTGTTAAAAACTGTCACGCTGAAGCAGAAGGCTTTGTTTTAGGAATACAAGCACCCCTATTTCTTAAAAAGAAAATTCTGGTGCAGGTTTTCCGTTTGCTATACTATTTCTTTCGTTTTCATTGCACCTGGTACTATTGGCTCACCCCAACAAGCAGCTAGTGATCGTTTTTTTTTTGTCTAAAGAGAGGAGCCAGTGTCAGGTGAAGGGACGGCTCGAGCTGTCCCTGCAGAGATTTGAAGCTGTTAGGAGACCCAGCTTAATTAACCAAGAGAGGCTTGTTCATGGAAAATGTGGTGGGAAGGTGGTGGCCTTTTCCTAGAAGGAGCGAAGGTGAGCGTAGCCATACTTTTATTAACTCCCAAACACAGGTTCACCATCAGGTTTCTTCCCTCTGTTGTTCTAAATTTCCAGAAGTCGGTCTTAGTAGGTATAGAAATGCAGTCTTAAATTTAAGATGTAGAATATAGCTCTTTGATTAGTATCAATGAACCCATTTGGTAAAGACATATAATAAGGTATTTTGGTAGTTGTTCTTGACAATATATTTTTTTATTACTATTTCATGCAAGTCTTCAGTAAAATAAACCCGTGGAAGTAGCGCCTGTTAGAGAAATGAGAAGCAGCATCTGTTTGAAGTTTGTTAAATATTAACTTGGTTTATGGCTGTGAACATGGAGACAGGATCATGCGTCACTGAAGCATGAGGCTCTCGGCACACTGAGTACCAGAGGGCAGAAACAGGTGTTTCCGTAGGATTGGTCTAAAGCTGTTTTATTAGCATTGATTTCAGTCAAACATACAAGGCTCTGTCATGATACATAAGGTTCCCTAACCAAATCGTGTGGATTGGGTGGTGCATCAAGTATTTGACTATTAAAACTGGTGCTCATTGATCTTTGATATCACACTAGCATTAGCTGTGTGTTACACTGATAATTACAAATAATATAAAACCCCAATTTAACTGTGAATAGATGATTAGGTTCTTTGTTTTTTTCCGGGGTGGGCAGAGACGTGTTGAACACTAAGGTGCATCACCTTTTCTTTTATCAACAACCTGTACAACGTGCAGCAACTGAAAAGTCAGACGTTAACTTTGAGGAGCAAGCAAGCAGGTGTTTTATTCTTGATGTCCGCTTTTCTTTTTTTTCCCAGCACAAACAGTTCCTAGCCTTATTTGTCAAATTTTTACTTCCGTAATAGTCCAGATGATCGAGTCACCAGGTCCAGATTACAGACAGGCCAGTTTAGCATATTTGAACTCATAACCATGCTCTTATAATGGACAATGTGGCTAGACAGGAAATAAAACCTTTTCTGTAAAAAGATTCCTTAAATTGCACCATATTTTTCCCTGAAGGTTTTTCATATCATTCAGCCTTAATGCATCTTCCATAGATGTGCATTACACAGCCGTTTTGGTATGCTTGGCCTTTGAACTGTTTGCTTTTAAAAAAGTCTTCTTTTTTTTTCTTCTTTTTTTTTTTACTCCAGAGGATGATGTGTTTGCTATTTCCAAAAATAATTTTCCTTGGTCAAACCTCAGGACAGTTTTTCCACTTTACCTCAATCCATCCTCCGATCCAGAAAACACTAAGATTATTCAGGGTCTCTCGTTTGTTTGTTTGTTTTTTTGTTCTTTTTTTTGTTTTGTTTTTTCTTTTTTAGATACAGCAAGAAACTGTGTGCAAGGACATTAATTTCACAAGTTTTCATGAGCCCATGATTTCATTTCCAAAACTGGCTTGTGCCTGTATTCAATGCCGAACTCCACAAGGCCCTGAAGGTCTTGTCTGTTCAGTCTTATATCACCGATGATGAAACTCCCCCCAGTTTCTTTGTAATTTTACCTTGATGAGCTTTAACCTGTACCTGTTTGTCCATAAAGTCTTTCACGCTCAAGGATTCCTCTATGCTGCCAGTGAACCGACACAATTCACCAGGTTTTATCTTTACATAACTTATCAAGTCTTTTGTTGCTCTGGTCGCAACTTTTTCTAAATGTGTTGCTGGTGCCAAATTCAAAATTTGCACACATTTTTGAGCATAGCTTTTCTTATGTTTAGCACTCTATTAGATGAAATACATTATTGGTCTATAAAAATGATCTACAATGATTTTGTGTTTTCCTTTTCTTATTTAGGCGCCATGCAGACCCCTGAAGCAGGCGCTGACTCCACCTCCACTGTCCCTCTTCAGACCACTGTGCCTGTCCAGCCTACTGGCTCCACCCAGCAGGTGCCTGTCCAGCAGCAGGTACATCCAGCCTGTCTGGTGCCAGTGCACATGAAATGCATGTTTGTATTACTTAGTTCAACATAGAAGTGTAGTAAACAAGTTGATTAATTAATAACCTTTGCGATTTATCTTTCCAGGCCCAGACTGTTCAACAGGTTCAGCATGTTTACCCAGCACAGGTGCAGTATGTCGAGGAAAGCAGTGGCGTCTTCACCAATGGCAACATGTGAGTCACTTAGCCAGACTGCTCATACACCACTCCACAGATATTAACGTTAAATCTGTGAAGCCTGTTCTTTCTCCTCCCGGGTCTCTTCACACCATCATTCATGTCACAAGCACATGATGTTGTTTTTTTTTGTGTTGGATTTCTTTTCTTCGTGGTGTGGAGACCTGCATTTGATGCTTAGTCACCTAAAAATGAAGTAGTCTTTTCTTATAAGTGGTGATGCTTTCTAAGAATCTCTTGAATCGAAGGAAGAAAGTTAGATGCACGCTCAATAACAAGCCCAAACTGATATGTGACACAAACAAAATGCAGAAGTAGGGCTATGCCGTATTATATCAGCTGCGATAATACATGATATAAAATTGTCTTCTCATGACATTGTCACTGTAGCAACTACATGCATTTATGTTCCCTAGCATGTACAACAGTGACACAAGCATAGTCATGTCATTGCAAGAGGGCCATCTCAGTGTCCGATGTCGATTTAGTGCCTAAAAAGAGAGCTATTTTAACGATCTCGAACACAGTACTTTGCAAAATATGCAAAAAAAAAAAAAAAAGACCTTTTTCCACTTAAAGTGTACACAACAAACATGATTCACCATTTAACGGAAAAGTTAACTGTCATGCACAACCGGTCTGTTATGGAGGAGATGTTAGCAGCTGGTCATGTGCAACCTAAAAGTAAATTGACTCAAATGACTCAACTCATGTAGTGCACTACTTAGTTGCACTACATGTAACAGGAAGAACAAAGTGTGGATGGACATTACTGATTCGGTTAAATTGTAGAAAAGCATGACTTTGAGGGGCTGGTTTAAAAGTTCGACCCAAGATCGAACATCCCAAATAGAAAATATTTTTCAGTTTTATAATGTGACAAATGGTGTTGAGCAGTTTTTTTTCCTATTTTACTTCAAATGTCCAGAGAAAATGCTGCTTAGGTTGTTTTTGTGCTTACTTGACTTATGTTGTATCACTGTATATCATGCTGGTGGCTGATGTCTCAATAGAGTCACATTTCAAATTAGGTATTGTATGGTCCTAACCAGTGCACCACTATGGCACTTAATTATTTTCAAAAGCACAGAATCCACAATAGCAGCTATATTTAAAATAAATGTACCATGTTTAAAGGTTTGTAGTTTTTATATCCTTACTTTGGGCATGCTGACTGATTGTTGGCATCTCTTCTAAACAGAAGAACCTACTCCTACTCAGAGCCACAGCTATACAGTCAGAACAGTGGAGGGAACTACTTTGACACACAGGGCAGCTCAGCACAGGTGTCCACTGTGGTGACGTCACATGGCATGACCAACAATGGAGGAGGGGGCACTGGAGGAATGAGCATGGGTCTGGCGGGGGGTCAGGTAATCAGCAGCAGTTCTGGGGCTTACCTCATGGACAGTGCTGGACCCCACCCTGCAACCCAGACCGCACGAGCTTCACCAGCTACTGTAAGTTGCATAGCATTGACTTCATAGTCCTCAGTCTGCCTTTCCCTCTTTGCACTTGTGTGTTTGTTTTCTTGATCTAAGTTTGTTTTGACTTTGTTGTAACTTATAAATTTCCCCTGATAAGATCCAGGCCAGTAATAGTTTGCTTAGAATCTCCCTATTAGCATAAATGCTAATAGGGAGATTCGAGATGTCATGTTTCATTTATCTATGCACTAGTTTGATCCAAAATGTGGGTCAGCTATTTCTTAATTAGAGTTCCAAATTTAAATTTTGAAGATTTGCCATATGTGCAAAATTTTCATGTGTGCACATATTATACCATATCATAGAAAACAATTTATTGTGCACCTCTTCTTTGGTTGTGTGGCGTGTACTTTATCTCTGGTCGTTATGTGGTGCTGATGTATGAAAGGCACTGTGTAGGGTGGGAGTTTCTGGAGTGATATAACTTCTACTGGCAGTGTCCACTATCATCTTTTAATATTATTTGAGCATAATAGGCATTTGTTTTTATCCCTTATATTATGTGTCTACTATTTCCAGTCTTTGAGGATGAAGACAGCGAAGGGATAAGAGCTTAGACACAGGTGTAGTAAGGAGGGTAAATTAAGGCATACTTATGGAAAATCACAGCCTTCCTATTTTGCTATGATGAGCTGAATTGACTGCAAAAAAATATTTTGCAGTCAGGTTTCACAGGCCTTCGAAGACCCACAAACACCCATGTTGCTTTTATAGGAATTAAGAAGTTAAGTAGCAGCCAGGTGCTGCTAATTATATGTTATTAATTGATCATCAGCAAGTGTGAGCACCTCTAAAAAGCAGTTTAGGAAGTTTGCTGGTGTGGAGAATTCAGGTATGGGTTAACACAATGTCACAAACTTTCCAGCAATTTACCTCAAGACTGTGCAATAATCAGAGAAAATGCAAAAAAGGAAAAAAATGACAGGCCTACATCACTATCCTTTGGATGGACAATACCAGAGTGGGGATGTTTTGTTTTTTTTTACCATATGGCACAATACTAAATTTGGCAAAAGCCAAACACGGTATATCAGCACAAACACCTCATACCAGCTGTGGTGGAGGGATAATGATTTGGGCTTGTTTTGCAGCTTTTAGCGATCAAGTTCACCACGAACTCCTCTGTAGACCAAAATACTCTAGAATCAAGTATCAGGCCATCTGTCCACCAGCTAAAGCTTGCCCAAACTGAGTCATGCAACACAATAATGAGCCCAAGCCCAGCACCAGATCTATAACAGAGTGGTTGAAAAAGAATCAAGGTCTTGCAGTGACCCAGTCAAAGTCCGGACCTCAATCTAAATGAGATCTGAATTTTATGCAAGAGAGATGTGCATACTTAAATGTCTGCAAACCTGAGTGAACTAAACCAAACATTTTCCACAACATTTAGAAACACTGATAGTCATACTGAAAAGCTGTCGATGCTAAAAGTGTTTCTACAAGGTCTTGAATCACTGGGTCTATTAGTTCTTCACTGGACTTTTAATGTATACTTCATCTAAATTATTAGCTTTCAAACAGTCTTTTAAAAGTCACATTTCCAGCTACTCCATATCTCACTTGGGAAGTAAGTGTTCTTGCACTACAATGTCCTGAGAACCACTAAGAGCCACGTGTACATGCTATGCAATCACCCTCACTTGAGCTAAGTATTTGGTTTTTACTTTATATATACTACTGGAGTCACACTGAGACACATATTTACCAGAGAGCACTAAAAAGTTTTGAACTGAGAACGGTTAACTTTATGGCTCGTTTGCATGCCTTCCCCCCCTTTAAAATATGAGCCAGTCTGGTATTCCAGCTTCATTGTCATCTCGAACGGTTTTCCTGAATTGAAAGGTTGTCCTGCTCTGCTTGGGTTTAGCGGTGCTTGCTTTGGAGTCTTTTTCCAGATTACCTTTTTTATTTTCGCTTGTGGCCTAGTAATGTGTTTACATCAACTCTTTATTTTTCTTGCTTTTGTTTTCATTTTCCCCTCTTACATTTTGTTGTCCTGTGCTTCGTGGTTTATCAGATTGAAATGGCGATTGAGACTCTCCAAAAATCTGAGGGTTTATCCAGTCAGAGAAGCTCGCTGCTCAACAGCCATGTAAGTTGCTTTAATGAACGCTCGCCCACGTCTAACCTTAACTTTTGCTAAACTTGCACTCTTGCTGCCTCTCTCCAGTCTCTGTACATTTAAGTTCAGTGTGGTGCCTGCTATTTTCGTTGCTGGTTTTAATTATTACCGCTTAAAATTTTCTGGCTGCTATAGAAGCTTTTGCAGAGCAGTGATGGAATGGTATTATATTTACTAACTGTTGGCCTAAGGTTTTTGTAAGGACCAACATGGGAGTCTGTTAAGTTAAAAAAGAAGATAAAAAATAAATAAAAAATAACAATTCATTTTCACTCTTGTAGCTCCAGTGGCTGTTGGACAACTATGAGACAGCAGAGGGAGTAAGTCTGCCACGATCCACCCTCTACAATCATTATCTGCGCCATTGCCAGGAGCAGAAATTGGACCCTGTAAATGCAGCTTCTTTTGGCAAACTCATCCGCTCCATCTTCATGGGTCTCCGTACAAGACGCCTCGGGACAAGGTTAGCTCCTCTTATCTTTTTCTTAAGAAAAGAAAAGAAAAGCTGTTACATTAGGAATTTGACTTTTTAATCTATTAGAAATATGCCCGCCTCCTCACTGTAAGGCTATCAGTGTGTTTTAACTTTGGGGGTTTGTGTTGCAGAGGGAACTCCAAATATCATTACTATGGAATACGTGTGAAACCAGATTCCCCACTCAACAGACTCCAAGAAGACATGCAGTACATGGCACTCAGACAGCAGCCTGTTCAGCAGAAACAGAGGTAAAGCACACACAGCCTGGACTGCAAAATTAGCAAGTAGTAGTTTTAATAGGTAGGAAGGTGAACAATGTGATTTGTTTTTTAGGTTCAAGCCAGTGCAGAAGTTTGATGGTGGCTCTGGGGAGAATTACTCAGGTGGAGGGCAGCACCATCCTGGTGCTGCAGAGCAGACGGTTATAGCACAGAGCCAGCACCACCAGCAGTTCCTAGGTCAGCAGCTTTTCTTCTTAACCAAAAGTCTGTTTAAAATAGGAAAAAATGAACTGACATATACTGAATATTATGTCTTTTAGATGATTCTGTTGTTTTCATTTCCGACAGATGCGTCGCGGGCACTCCCCGACTTTGTAGAGCTGGACCTTGGACAGAGCAATACAGAGAACATCAGCCCAGATGATGTGAAAGCGCTCCAGTCCCTTTACAGAGAGCACTGTGAGGTTAGACAAAGTGCTTTTTATATTCAATGCTGCGTCTCACACACACGGCACACTGGGCACTTAAGTTGATCTCACAAAGGAAACGGGTTGGGATCCTCTTCCATGCTAAAAGATGGCCGAGTAATCCCATTCAATGTTATCGGCTTCATTGATGCGTCATCATCATTGTGTGCGTGCGTGTGTGGTAACTAACTATTAACCAGGGCTTAACTTGATTTCTGCATGGGACACATCTTTTCCATTTTCTAATAATATTCTTTTTCTTTGTCGAAATAAAATCAATTTTTTTTCTTTATCAATCATAACACCATCTTTTTTTTTTCTTAATTAAGAACTACTGTAAATGGGCTTTTACTTGCATGGTGCTTTTCTACTCACTTTCAGCAGTCAAAGTACTTTCTCATTGCAAGTCTCGTTCACCCAATCTCAGACCCATTCATACAGCGCTTTTATTTTTTTTCCTCCGTTCTTTCAATCTGTGTCAAAGCGCTTTTTAAAATTTGTTGGTTTTTTGTTTTTTTTTATGTGACTTTGACATTTACACTCTGATGGATGTATCTTTCCCACGGATACTTCGACACATGGACTTGAGTAGCCAGGGATCGATCCACCGACCTTGAAATCCGTATACCTGCTCTACCATCTGAGTCACACCTGCCTCACAAAAAGCTGCTAATACTAAAAACACTGAAGTACAGTTTTGCAAAATTTAAAGAAGTTTGTGAATTTAAAGGGTTTTTTTGGATTAAGAGTAGGTGAAAGATCAGGTGTGACAGAGATCTGTAAATGCCAGCAGCTGACATTTTGAAACAGAAATTTCTCCCCAACTCTGATAATGACCAGGAAACTAGGGCTCAAGTCATCCACAAGTGTTGACCACAGCTCTAAATTTTCATTTTATCCAAATTGAAAAAAAAAGTTAGACAAAAAATAATAATAATGTCCTTACAAGCCCAAAGTGGTGTGTAACCATGCAGATAGTTTGGTATTTGGAAAAGTCCGTGTGAGAGGTTTCTGCTTGTCAGTACAAAGGAATGGAATTTCATTTTAGCCACTAAGTACAAAGGAAAAAACTGACAGTTCAGTTTTTAGACTGAGTTATTTTCAAAAGAACAAAGCCGTATCAGTCAAGACTGTTTTCTTTTCCTTTCAGGCTATCCTGGATGTGGTTGTCAACCTCCAGTTCAGTCTGATTGAGAAGCTGTGGCAGACATTCTGGCGTTATTCTCCCCCTGACACTGTAGAGGGTGCTACTGTCACAGAAAACAGGTGAGGTCAAGTGAATCATATACATGCATGTATGGGGTGTCTGAAGAAGAAATATTAAAATATTGATGTCAGAAATTAACCTGTTTTGAGAAAAAAAAACCCTGATTAATCTATTTTTTGTTTGTGTTTTCATTTTGCAGCAGCATAAGTGAGATTGAAGCACGTCTCCCCAAATCACAGCTACTGGTGCTGTGCAGAAACGAAACTGTACTCAAGTGGATGAGCACCTGTGACCATTTAATGTACCAGGCCCTTGTGGAGATCCTTATTCCTGATGTCCTGAGACCCATTCCCAGTGAGCCACAGTTACACATGACTCATTGTTTACTTTTTTGTTGTGTTAAGATTTATAATAGCTCAATCATTAATGCAGCGTTGTCAGATTTGTCTTTCTGTATCATTTGTCAGGTGCCTTGACTCAAGCCATTCGCAATTTTGCCAAAAGCCTGGAAGGTTGGCTCACTAATGCCATGAATGCCATTCCACAGAGAATGATCCAGACCAAGGTATGTTATTGCAGAGAGATCATTCCCATCTGCAGCTCCTTTATATTTGACAGTATGGCTCTTGCATCATTCTACATGCATACTTAGAAAGCATGCATGTGTTCCTCACCCTTGAGTATTTATATATTAAAATCTAGAGACTGGTCAGCAGCAAGGAGATGGGTTGTAAAGTGGTTTGCAGATGTGTAGCAATTGTGGTCAGGCTAAATAAGCTGAAGTAGTTTATCCAAAGTGAGCTTTGCCAGTAGGATGCATTAAAGCGTATCAGCTATATAAATAAAATGTAATTGAATTATGGTGGGCTGGCACTGAGCTCAAGGGATTTTGTTGGATTGCGGCTGAGCATAACTTCAAGGCCTGGCTATAATAACACGATGGTTTATTAATACATAACATGAATACCTAGAGCAGACTAATGTGTTTAGAATACGTATGCATGTGTACTTAAAAAAAAAAAAAAAGATAATATCTGGACTCGTGTTTCTTTTAACAGATTGCCGCAGTTAGTGCCTTTGCGCAAACATTGCGCAGATATACATCTCTGAACCACCTGGCTCAGGCGGCACGTGCTGTGTTGCAAAACACATCACAGATCAACCAGATGCTCAGCGATCTCAATCGTGTTGACTTTGCCAATGTACAGGTAAGAACTACAGATCTTAACTACTGTGTCAAAGAATGAACATTTATTAATTTGTTGTCGATTGTTTTCTGAAAATGTAAAAATAAAACCCTTGTGTGTGACTGTTGCATAGGAGCAGGCATCGTGGGTGTGCCAGTGTGAGGAAGGAATGGTTCAACACTTGGAGCAGGACTTCAAGGCCACATTACAGCAGCAAAGCTCTCTGGAGCAATGGGCAGCGTGGCTAGACAATGTGGTCACTCAGGTCCTCAAGCCCTACGAGCACCGGCCCAGCTTCCCCAGGGCAGCTCGACAGTTCCTGCTAAAATGGTCCTTCTACAGGTCTGTGGTAGAGGGTGGGAAATAAGTGTATTCTAAGACACACATGGGAGTGTGAAGCATTGTTTTGAAAAGACACTTTGGTGTTTTATATTTCTGCAGCTCCATGGTGATCAGGGACCTGACCCTACGCAGTGCTGCCAGCTTCGGTTCCTTTCACCTGATTCGACTGCTGTATGATGAATACATGTTTTACCTGGTGGAACATCGTGTGGCTCAAGCTACCGGAGAGACGCCCATTGGTGTCATGGGGGAGGTAAAGATGTTCCATCTCTTGTTTTCTCTTCACTCTCTCTGACTTTTTAAAATTATATTTCATAGTTAGTGCCATTGTCACATGCTATATTGAATAACAACCTGTGGAATCATAGAAACCCCTAAATAGAAAATTCTTCATGATGATTGTCTGTCTTTGCAGTTTGACAGTCTCAACACCTTATCCCTTACTAACATTGACAAAGGTATGTAAAATGATAATATAAGATAATATTTGCTACAAATATTGTGAGATTTTCTTATGTCAATGAATTGGGATCATTTTTGCATCTTCAGCTGTCTCTAAAGCTTCCTTTTAATTCATGTGCTTGCTGTCTAGATGAAACAAGTGGGATGGACAGTGACTTAGAGGAGGACACGGAGGAGTCCGGGGAACCTCTTGCTAAGCGGGAGAAGTCAGAGCACGAGGTAATCCAGGTGATCCAGGTCGGGGCACTAGAAGATGGGTCTCACCCTGTGGTGGGTGTCGTCCAGCCTGGTGTACTCCACTCTCTGCCGCAGCCCCCACAGGACCACACTGAGCACATCCTTACCCCCTCTGTTGGTACTCCGACCATCCGCCACTGCAGCACCACGGGCAACACCTATGCCTCTGTTTGAGGGTCTGGGGGCACAGTCGACCTTGTCTGGCCTCTTTTTGCCCCGTTACTCTTCACATATCTTTCTCTTCGTAAGTCTTGATGTTTGTGTCCTTTATCACACATTGTCTCTGTTTGCACCGGTGTGGATGTGCTCTCCTCTTCCAGCCGGGTCAGTGGAGGAGCGATGAAGTGCTGATACACTGGCCACGCTGTTCTGTCCTTGTCTTACTGCTTAGATTCTGGATGTGCTGTCATCCGTTAAGTCTGTGCTCGGCAGCTGATGGAAGGGACCTGAAGGAAAAGGACTAATTCGACCCGTTAAATGTTTCCCGTTTCTGCCTCTGTCTGTGTATGCAGATGGGTTTTATCCCGAAGAAAAATTACTACTGATAACTACTGATGTCTCAGAGCTCAAATCCATGTCACTAGTCCCAGTGGAGCAAAGGCATTGATTGACTCAAGACCTTAGTTATTGTACATAATAGTTTTGCTATACTTTCAATTAATATTACATAAAAAAGAAATCATGGTGCTATCATTGTGTTTTGGGTTTCTGTTTTGTTTTGTTTTTTTCCTAATTTTCTAGTTAATCCTCCTAATTTTAGTATGATTTCATGTTGTCACACATTCCAACTGCTGATACACTTTTGGTTGAACAAAAATGTTTCTGTATGTAGCTAACAAAAATGACAAAGATACAACTCTATGTTTATATTTGATTTTTAATTAAGGATCATGGGGCAGTTTTTTCCGTTCCCTTTGAAAATGATTTGGTAGCCACCCACCGATAAACACTTAGAGCTTTTAGCCACAGGAAAAAGAAAAAAAAAAAACCCTAAAGAGATGTCACTGCTGCTACTTTTGTATATAGGAAATTGGGAAGAAAGGCTGTTAAAAAGGAAAAAAAGTCTCTAATGCTAGCTTTTCCATGCACTCTGTGCATAACGCTTGCCTTCGTTAATTTTAGATGCTCTGTAATGCTGTTTATGTGACAAGCTGTAATCTTGAAAACAACTCACCCGACACGTTCCCCTGTTTTTGCAATTTCTGTCTTAATGAAATTCCTTAAGTTTGCAGTGGACCAAAAACTAACACGTGGAAACTGAAGAGTGAGCCAACTGGGGCTGCACAGAAGTTGTTTCCTGTCCAACAGTGCCATGTTGCAGAGCAGAAGGAATGTCAGGGATTTAATGTACCTCGGCTTTATCATAGTGCCTTATCTTTAAATGCAGCTGCCCATGTAGTCCTGACTGTGTGCTGTAGAGAGCCTACAGCCCTTCTGCATTGTCCAAGCCACAGATTTGGCTTTTCTGGTGACTCGTGGCTGGATTTGGGCTGGCTCATCAGTGTTGAGACCAAGGGATGCAGGCACAGACACGCCCGTTGTTTCCTCCAGATCAGCTCTACTTAGCCCACTACTTATCTGAATCGTGCTCTGTAGCCTCTCCCCTGCCCTCACTCTGCCTTCTCGAGGCCTATTCTTGCATTATTAGCCTTCGTTTTCATGTGAAGTGTGTGAATGTGCGTGTTTGTGAACATGGATGCTTATGTCTGCGCTGCGTTTTTATGTACGCATGTGTGTGTTTATGCCTGTGCGTCTGTGTGCTTGTGTGTATTTGTTGGAACACATCCATCAGTCACCCTACCTCAAACCAGTGGTGCCAGCCCTTTGACGCGTGCAGCACAGTCACCTAACCTTATTGCACACACACCACTGTACTGCACAAATCTCAACGCGATAGAGAAAATCTGCATTGCTTTTCTCTCACCTCTGACACACGTTCCTTTCAATTTTTAGCCCGTGACATGCTTCATTCTTTGTTCCCTGTTTAAAGATCATCTTTGTACAGTGGACCAAAAGTAGATATTTTCTGATATTCAAAGAGATATAGAGATATATATATGTATAGTATATATATAATGATGATACACTACATATATTTGTTGTTGTTTTTTTGTTTGTTTTTTTGGTTCTTTTTTTTAACGTGGTTGATCTGATTGTTTATATGTGAATGTTTCTTATGGTAGCTCATCTGTAATTAGTTCATAGACTGTGAAATGGGAAAGGCATGGTGACTAACTTCTGATTCCTTAGACTACATCTATACTTGAACTGTTATAGCCTTCTATGTTGTGGAGAATATTGAGATTAATCCTCTAAATAGGAACATTTTGTTACTAAAATAAATTTGTTCTTATTTTTTCATGCTTGTTGAAATGCTCTGTACGATTTCTCTGCAAAAATGTTTATTTATTGATATTTATTGTGGTTTTTGTTTTGTTTTTGTTAAATTGCTTATGCATATGTTATAATGGGTACTAATGATAACTCTTGATTATTCCGCTAAAAAAAGAGCAGACCTGTACAGAAAGGCTGGATTTTTTTCTTTCTTCTTTTCAATTTTTTTCCATATCATTTGTTAATTTTAAGCTGTTATCAAAGCCCTTCAGTGGCTGTCTTTAGATGCTAGCAGTACACTGGTACTTTGTTTTTAGTCTGTGTGCCTGTGTAGAAAACATGCTTAACATTAGAGAAGTGTGGGAAAGTGCAAATGTCTTTTCAGCTGTTGGGTCAGTGGACTCTCCTTGATGTTCAGCCTTTAGGGGATGAGGAATCTGAAAAGTATTTTCTGACATTTCCAAACCCGGCTTCCTCACTGATTTAAATCTATGCTACATGTGTAACACTAGCTCTGCTTGCCCTGCCAACGTGTAACACTAGCTCTGCTTGCCCTGCCAACGTGTAACACTAGCTCTGCTTGCCCTGCCAACGTGTAACACTAGCCGTACTTGTCCTGCTGGCTTAAAAAAAAAAAAGTGTCACTGATCATATTGTAGAACTAGGCTAGGAACAGTTTGGGAGGTCTCCAAAAAGAGCCAAGTGACAGAGCGTTGGAGGAGACGCTGACTCTCGCTATTAAACTGAGTGCAACTTAAGAGAACAGAGAAAATATGTCCAATAAATGGAGAATTTATCTAAAAAGGTAAATCCTAGATCATCTTTTTTATATTGTGGAAATCCTTATATAAGTTTTTGTTCACATAATTGAAAAAAATGAAATGCACCATTCCCACAGGCTTGTTTTAATGGGGTTGTGTCTATGAAATGTTAAGATTTGTTGTAAATCTGGGTGTACTGTTAGGAATAAAGGTTTTGCAGAATACTTTTCTTCTTTCCTTGGCAATGGCATTTTTACTTTTCCCCAACTGGCTTATGTTTACAATAAATCTCAGCTTTCTCATCATTATAGACACTCAGAGATGAAAAGTTATTTTGTGCATTTTAAGTGAAAATGGCTTAAAATGGATTTACTTGTTTTCCCTTAGGATCACAAGTGCTTTCTGGTCTTGCACACCCTGCCATGTGCTGCTGGAAGCTTCTTATTTTTCTCTCTCTCTCTCTCACTAAGTCTAGCTCTTTACCCAGTTACTTTTACCAGATTGTGCCAGATGCTGATCTGCCAATCTCAAAGTCTGCCTCCTTTCCCCAAAACTGGACCAATGTTAATGCAGCCAACACTGTTAAACCTTATTTGTGAGTGTATTTGAGATTGATGAAGATTGTTTTTGTAACAGCTGTTCAAATTTCCAACCATGACCCTAGTGAAAGCTGAGAATTGCCTCTTCAGCTGATCAACATGGCAGCTTCACTGACCCATAGCGGACTCCAGTGCCTTTAATTTCACCCCGGCCAGAGCAGTGGGCCTTGGTGACGATTGGGTCTCTGGTGGGCTACAGATAGAGGCTACAGAGCAGACATTTCCTTGCACAGGTGCTGCCACTAAGAATGCTGAGGAAGCATAAAGACATGTCCTCAGACTGGACTCCTGATTATTTACTGGATTTGAAACACACACACATACACAGACGCTCATGTTGCTCATGGTAGATTGCCCGCATTTTATTGTACAGAACTTGTTAATGAACCGTGACAAAAACTGTAAGTAAAATGCTCTCATTAATTATTTTTTTTCTCATGATCGTGATTTGTTTTGAATATTTTCTGAATGCTGTGACCTGTTTTGAGATTTGTAATTTTGCTTTTTTTTTTTTTTGTCTTTCTAAGTGCCATTTGGCAGTCTAGTGAGTCGTGGCCATCTGTAGCACCCTCTAATGCAAGCACAAGCATTTGGGAGTGGCGTTTAGGGAAGGTTTCTATTTGGCTTCACCCTAGACTAAAATGTTTGTATATATCAAAAACAGAAAAGGTATATTTATTTGTCATAACTATTTCATTTGTTTCTTTTGGTGAACATTTTAACCGATATGTTGGCTTAAAGTGCTTTTGTGATTACTTTTTCCCCCCTTCTTTTTTTGGATAATGTATAGTATCTGATATAATATATACACACAAACTTCATGTGACTTTCCTTTTGTGTGCTATTACGTTTTCTTCATATAATGTATATTTTTCAAAATTGGCAAAACAAACCGATGTGTGTAGGATGATTTGTATTGTGTATTTTGCATTAAAAAAAAAAAAAAAAAAAAAAAAAAGGACGATTCGGGGGCTTTTATATTTACGACATTATCATTTAGTGTGTCGTATTGATGATCATAGAAACTATTAAAGACACATGTAGTTTGTTTTTCTGAATATTTCAGATCTCAGCTCAGGCTAGCTTTAGTGTTGTTTTTCTTAAAATTTGTGACTTGTCTTTGCAGTAATAAACGTTTTCTTGTTCAAAGCCGGTGTCCTTTTTTAACAAGCTTGATCAACTCACCCAGCAATGCCCAATAAATTTTATTCAACCATATGCAAACATATAAACACCAATAGCATTCGAACTCTGTATGTATTCAGATTTTATGACAGAATTGTAAAGAAAAGCATGAAGTTGCATTTCTTGAAAATTGTACAGCGTTTTTTTTTATCGTTTTTTTTTTTTAGAATGGTTGGTTCATCACTGTAAAAGTAGCAAAAAGAGTATAAAATACTGCAACAGCTGTAGGTAAACAGAGCCCCAGATAACAAAAATATTGTTTGATCAATAGTGCTGAACAAAACTAGAATGGTTCAGATCATTCAAACCAAGCTTGTACAAGCGACATAATACTGAAATGACTACAGTCCAATAACCTTTTCGCTTTTTTGGCTTCAATATGGCTTAAACTTCCTCTCACAGTTCCCCCCTCAGTTACTTAGCTAGAATACATTAAATTAAAAATGGGTAATCGTGAGCCATCTTAAAGAAATACTGCTGTGTCTCTGAAGTATTGAAGTCAGCCAAATGCACCAGTCAAACCTGCTGTGGGTGAGTGTTTGATAGTGAAAACAGATTTTGGGCAGATAGCATATAAACCGCAAGTAGTTTGCAACGAAAACCCTTCAGCTACGCTAAGAGATTATATGGATGCGACAAGTAACCACAAATGAGACTATGAAGAAGACAAATTAATTACAAATTCATAAAGTGCTAAAGGACACTAAGCTAGTAAAAGAAATACAGTAACATATTAACACAGCTGTGAGATTTTTTTTTTATTATTATTATTTTCTAATTTCAATTAAAATTTGGCTTTGAAATTTTTCAGTTGAGGCCATTACTTTGTCAGGGTTAGAACAGCCTTGACTAGTTGTGAAAAAAAAGGAAAGTTTTATGGCATTGAAAGAGAAACTCAGTTCATCTAAAATGGGCTTTTCAAATGCTGTTATTACAAAAAAAAAATATATTCAAAAGAAGAATATAAGTCATAGCACATCAAACAAGGACTGCGAGCACTGGAAAAATAGGCAAGATTACAGTTTACGAGAGCATGGGTAATGTATAACATAATTTTAAATTAATGTCCTGATCTGTGAGGGGGAAATAACTCCATGTACATGAAGCCGTATATGAGAGCCATAAGAGGACTGGACCGGCTGTATACTCCAGCTGAAATCACATTTAGGATATAGACGAGATCAAACGCCTAAATCGTTTAAGAGCCAAATATTTCACTAAATAATTTACACAAGAAAACTGATGAGTTGGCCTCACAGCATCAACTCTAATGCTGCACTAATATTCTCAGTGAAAATATTTTCTTTAATTCTTATCATTGTACCTTGAGTGTTTTTGTAACCTCAGCCTTGAGGTTTGAGAGGCACCGGCCGTGTTCGTTTGATGTTGAGCAGCCTCGGTTAGTAACAATCAGCTTCCTTTTTCATGGCCGTCCTCTTCCACTGCGCTGCGAGTCCTCCCAGTGTAACTCGCTTGTTCCTCCAGCTGTTTGGAAATCACTGAAAATGCAAACCTGGAATCTCGACAGCCTTTTGGAAATGGCTTGCAGCGCTGCATTTTTAAAGAAGTGTGTTTTGGAGTATACTGCTGGCCTTCATGTTCTCATTCCTACTCCTAGAAACTATTAACCATCCCTGTGTTTGCAGTCCTCCTTTGGCACTCCAGGCTTATAGTTGGAGTTTTTCTCTTAAAAGTGGATTCTCATTTGTTTTTGTTCTGTTTTTAACTGGTATTTTTCATTTATTTAGTTTTTTTCTAATACAGTTCGTTTGTTTTAATTCAGTCAAGAGGTTGAGGGTCAGCTATGGGCATGGTGTGCAGAACTTCGTCCAGTAGTTGCAGGGCTCGGTGTAAGTGGATCTCAATCCAACAGGGTGTCTCTTTAATGCTTTGCCGTGGGTAGTCCGGCCCCCAGCCCTTCACAAAGCTCATCCGGAGGATGCACAGCCTGCGCAGGTCATCGACCCCAATGCCTGCAGCAGCTGACAGACCTGCAGAGGAAATTACAGGCAGCAATTTTTAGATCGATGTGGCACTACAGGCAAAACCAAAGCAGAGCAACGTGAGACAACTGAGTCTGAGTGTCTGTTTGGGACATACCAAGTAGGTACAGTTACCACACAAAGAGTACTACTAATATACTCATTCCTCCCACTCACATCAGGCTGCATATTGTACTGCATTTTGACTAAATTTCATTTAGCCTTCTAGCCTTACTGACTACTCAAAGAACTGCAGACTAAAGGTCATCCATTCATACAGTGCTTTACTCTACAGCCTTCAAGCACTTTTTCTACCTTTCATCCTTGGACAATTTAGCTTAGTATGCATGTAGCCAAATGAAGCCCACACAGGCACAGGAAGAACATGCACACAGAAAAGCCTCAGTCTACGCACTGCACCACCAGTCAGCTATAAAGACGTTTCTTTCATTATCATCATCATCACTGACAGTTAAATATAATAAAGATGAAAAATCTGAAGTATTTTTTAAAAAGTGTCACAAAACAGTCTGACAAAACCAACAAGTAGGAAGGAAAACATTGTTTGTTTTAATGCATAAAAAAGGAACTGTGCATAACACAGGCTTTATACAAGGTTTTAAGGTCCATTTTCAAGCTTTTCGAGCACATTACCAAAAAAAAATGCACTTCGCATCACCTCAGTAAGACCATGTGAAAATTGCAACAAATCATCCTAGGTTGACGTAAACGCTTTTATTCCCTTTTTGGTAAAACATAGAAAAACGCACCACACAAAAATACTGCAAAAGGAAAAGGTCGCCTTATATGCATATCGTGTCGAAACTCAAAACACACATGTCACTTAAAAATTAAGATGTGCAAATGTAAACAAATCAACTTAGCTAGAGAGAAGTTCATTCATTCAAAACTAAATGTAAGATGTTTAACTACATTGCTGTGGGTTTTATTGTTGTATTATTGTATCTATCTAAAATCTGTTTTTTCAACCCATCATCTCTGATAACAGGCAGCCTGAAAGTATGAAATATTCATATACAAATACACATATAAATGCGTCTACTGTCTCAGTGGCTGGTAGTGTCCCACAGGCCTCAATGTGAGCTTGAAGCCATTATAATATGCAAGTTGTTTAATGTGTAGGTGCTCACGCTGAACAGATTTTGAATTAAAGCCGGGGAACATCAGTAGTACAAAACAAGTGTCTATTCTTTGTGCCCATATGGATCAGGCATATTAGTCACTTGAGGGAAGTAACTCAGATTACTGCTACTACTATATATTAGCTAAGATCACAGTATGTTCCATAAATCACCATGCCATAACTAACTACTATAATAGCTTTGCCGTATTGCATCACACCCGGTGCATTTCAATCATTTATCCTGCGAGTTTGCTAGCGAAATAATAATGCCATTTTAAAAATTAGCATGTGTAACGTTCACATTCTCAAAAACTATTTACTAGGACTTACACAAACTCCCCCATTGAGAAAAGCTGCAAATCCTTCTTGCAGACTTTTCGGGTGGATTTGGTCCTTGTCTTATCCATGATTTCTATTTTTCATTTTCCAGCAAACACTCATTAAAACAGCAACCTCCGGGTATGTTAGCGCACTCACCCCCGACTGTTCAGGGAGGAGGTGGGGGGTCACACATTGAAACAGAGATGCAGAGGTGCAAGGCAGCCCAGGAGGAGAAAATTTGCTTTTAGACTTTGCGACTATCTGATAAGGAAACTATTCAATCAGATAGTTATTTGTGGTGAATGAAATACGGCTACAGTTTCAAGCAGTTTTAAATCTGAAATCCAAGCACTTTTCAAACTTTGAAAAGACAAAATTAAAATCCAAGCATTTTTAAGGATTTCAAGCACCCGTACAAACCCTCATAACAGGTTATAAATAAATACATTTTACCACTCAAGGACCTTTCACCTTCCTCATCTCACAAGTGTTTTGGTCAGCATTTCTTGTCTGATATAACTTATAACTATGTAAAACTTTTACTAAACATAAAAAGATCCTTTCATAAAAACACAAGTAATCATAACAATGTACTTGTTCAAAGCTAAGAGTGGCAGTAAGAAGACTCACTGATCGCAGGAGCGATGCCTCCCACAGAGCCTGGACCTGGAATATTCCCGGCGACTGCAGCTGCTTGCGCTGCAGCTGCTGCCTGAGCCGTCGCTGCCTGCTGCTGCATCTGCCTGTGGCACTGACGCAAGTCAAACACCTGGCAGGGGACAAGGCAAATGCTAAAAATCTGTCTACAAATATTGAGAGACTCCGTGAATATATGGTCAATTTCTCAACTAGTACACCGAAAAAGGGACACTTAACATAATCTACTGAGATTATCATTAGTCCAACTCTGGTTATGCTAACCACACCTTAATGTAAGCACTGGGGTAGATCTTGTGAACTGCGTCACCAGGCGCGCGTCCAGCCTCTCGGTCCAGATAGTAGCTCTGCACAAACACTGCGTGATCACTCAGACAGCGCACCCAGACATCTCCTTCACCTTTGCACTCCAGCTGCACGCCTTTGCCAATGTGGAGCCTAATGGCATGAAGGACAGGAAGTAAATAGTAACCATATTTGACATGAATTTCCTCACTAAACAATATCATGATATATTTTAAAATGTGTGACATAGTACCTGGCTCTCTCTATGTTCTCTGTCCTGTGGACATTGCTGAGCTGACCCAAGCAGAAGCGATCCCCTCCTGATGGATCCACATAGCCATCCACAGTCACTATTGGACACGTGGATGGAACTTTAAACGTCTCCCCAACTTGGACATCCATCTCAAAGTATGCAATGGAGCACCAGTATTCTGGAGCTGAAACAACCAGCAAGCAACCAGAGGTCAATCAAGTTCATCCATTGCACAATT
>VUQR01037237.1:4850-32041 GCA_015108515.1 Hemichromis elongatus
AAAAAAAAAAAAAAAAAAAACAAAATTTTAAATAAATAAAAAAAAAAGCTCCAGAAACACATCAGAAAGTCACTGAAAATGATGGATTTATAATAAATTTCTAACTTCACTGTGGCTGAAAGACTCAGTAAAGAAAGGAAACATTTTATGAGAAAAATAGCAATGACTAAAAAGACACACACAGCATTTTTGTTGTGCAAAATCAAGCCAACACATTAAGAGCCAACAGGAAATGTAACCCTCACAGTTGCAGTGCTTGCTTGCTTGTAGAGGTGGAGGGTTCAGGATCCCAGACAGCAGATGAGTTAACATAAACAAAGGCTTATTCACGACAGATTAGCTGGATAACACATTCACCACTCACTTCTAGCAGACAGACAGGGATTATATGGAGTATTATGGGATTATGGTTATGGTAGAACTAAATGAATAAATCGGAGTCCAGCTTTGTAGTACTAAAATACCTTGAAACAATAACATGTCAATGGGAGTCCACAACGTAAAATATACATTACATGACTTGCTTTTAGTTTTTCACCACTGACACACCTTTTGAAAGACATTTTTGAGTGCAGCCCACACAAATTGTTATATTTTGAATATATGGGGTTCTAGGAAATTTTACTGGGTGTCTGCAGTTAGAAGCCAAGAAGCATAAAATAAAAGGAAAATGTGCATTTAAAAAGGTTTCAGAGAACAGTAATAGCTAAAGTAACAGTTACTGCTTATTCTCCTAACTGCAGGGCTTTGCACTGTGTAACCTCTGACCTCTGTGGAATTATGCATTGATTACAAAGTATTCTACAAGCTTTATTTTACAGTAATGTGTAATTTGTTTATATATCATTAGAAGATCGTCCCTATAGCAATTTTAATTACACGGGCTCAAATACTGTATGTGACTTTGCATGAGTGCTGGATTTTTTTCTAGTTTTTATTTTAATAAGCCAATACTCATTTATTTTGATGGTAAGAAAAACTGCAGAAATTTTCAGGCTTTTACCTTTAATACCTTTTGAGATATTCACATTCAAACCCTCAGATTTCAATGTGCGGCGAAAGGCTTGAATGTTTAAAATACTTTGATACATGACGCTAAAATTTCACAGCAATCTTCATAAATGTTAACATTTATCAACACTACATTTGTAGTGAAATGTTCACCAAATTGGCTGATCTGCTGTTTAAAAATAAATTGGTGAACTACTGGGGTCTGTTTGCGATGTTTTTCACAAATGCCTATTATGTAGCTTTCTATCATAGCTGTGCAAACACTGTAGTTTGTGTTATTTGTTAAAATGGTGTGCAGTGTGTGCGGACATCACTTGACGGACAGCCATACCTCACGCTCCAGTTTTGTTATGTTAATTTCACGTTTCTTATTGGCTAAGTTGAACGAATGTATTGACAATTAAAAACATACACATGTATAGAAGTATAGAGGGCAGCAATGCTGTCACATCCTTATGCATTTATTTGCAAGCAGCATATTAAATGTTGCGGGAAGCCGGTGGCATTTAAAATTCTACTTAGTCCCCAGCAGGCACTCAAATAGTGGGACATTTCCCTTTTTAATGGCTTGTTAGAGAGTATGCAGCTATCTGTGCTCCCAAGAAGAGTTGCCACTGCTAACAAGCAATTGTTGGAACATTTTTCACCAAAATGTGACAAGCACCTGGTGAAAAAAAAAAAGCCTGCAAAACATAAGAATGCAGCGAGCCCTTGTTAAAACAGAGCAATGGGACACAATTTGATAAAGTGAACTAAAACTGACAAACTTCCTTTAAGTTATTGCAGATTTCTCTTGTTAATTTAGATTTAAACTGTAAAAGGATGGCACTCGTTTCGAGAGGATTACCTCTTACAAAAGGCCTAACATCCAACTAAATGACACGCTTACCTTTGTTATACATACTAATAGACTCCTGAAGGCTTTTATGTTTGTTTAAGAGCCGTCGTACTCTTCAGATTAGAAAGATTAGCCCTTTTCGTCATTATTTATGTGCACACAGTCTGTCAGGTTGCTTTGCAGTTTTTAACCAGTACAGCTGCCAGAACATGTTAATGTGTATCAGTACAATTCACTGCTTCTAAAGACCAAAAAGATTTTTTTTTTCTTTTTTTAATTCCAAAAGCGCCACTGGATAAATGTTTTTCGCCCTACCTTGACCACAACCCCTGGCAGAAGAAGTACCGTATCTCAGTAGGATCAGCATAAATGCATAAAAAGAAAACAACTGAGTGCAGAGAGATGCACTAAAACTAATTCTTGAATTCACATATATTCAGTCTCATAGCAACAGCAAACATAGCAAAATCATCCATCCACTCCGCCTTTGCGAACATTTGTGTAATAAGTGCTACTAGATATTCCATAATCAATTGTAAGTGATATTATTGCAAACTACATGTGTTTAGGAATTACAGTAACTCATCCACAAAGTGACGATCCATCCATGAAAAGTTACAAAATTGGGGGTCACCGAGTGCAGAGGTGCACGATGCATAAAAGTTACGAGTGCTCTGCTGACTCAGTAACGGCATCGCTCCCAATGTCCTTTGGCATTAACATCAGTACAACACCTTGTGTTTCCAAGGACAAAAAGCTCCTGTAAGTGCAATGTGTATGTGCCTCAGTACTGTGTAATAAGTCCACATGCATCAAAATACCACCATCACTTAATATCTTGATACATATTTAAAAAAATGAGGGCTGCAGTCAGTAAAACCAGCTTCTCGCAGTTTCATTGGGTGTCCTGCATTGATATTGGAAATCCCAAGTTCTCTATCATATTGAGACTATCTCTCCGCTCCGTTACATATTCCATATGTGCGGGGCATTACACTCCTGTACATATGGAATAAGTAACAGAGTAGAAAGATGGTCTCTCACTCAGAGAACCAAGGTTACAATGTAACGTTCCCAGTATGGATGTGACTGATACCATTCCACAGCCCTGTATATATGCCATTGCTTCTTGGTCTGAGGAGTGTACTAATGTGTGAGAAACCCCTGTCTCCAAAAAATCAAAGAGGAAAAAATGACTCCACTTCTTAATTTATTTAATACTATAACAGCCTCAAGTCTTGTTGAACACAGTATCATTTTAATTTTGTAAATTATACTCCAATTTATGGTAAAATAGACCATAAAGTAGGGTATGCTTTAGGGCATGGCTACCCTTGTGTGAAGTCTCTACCTACCATGAGCGCATAGTTTCACCGGCAAATCCACCGCTGGCATGTCAGTCCTGGTCCAAGACGAGCGTTTGGAGCCAAAAATGTTATGATTTAAAATGTCAAAAAAAAAAAAATTCAATGCGTAATATACCCACTCCCACACCCACAGGACACAGATGCAGTGATGTTGTCCAAAGTCACATATCTCTGCATGCAACCAATTTAATAGACAGTTTGCCTGGCATCTTTACCCCCATTAAAAATTTATATTTTGTATTTATATCGTGAACAGATCTTGGTGCACATCTGTGTCAGTTCACACAGATAATGATGCTATGGTGTCATGGCAGAAGTATTCCTCTGCCACTTTTAGCAATGCAGAGTCTCCCACCATTATCAATTTTTCTGCCTACACAAAAAAGCAACACAAGTGCTGTTTTCAGTTCTTATTAGCTCATATCTTGCGCTGCCTGCTGAACAAGAACACAGTCCTTCAGAGTCTATCCCTCCCAATTGGAAAAATGTTTCCATGGACAGCTCTCTATTTTCCAGTGTGTGCGCGTGTGTGTTTAGTTTTTCTTTTAACAAGAAGGTGCAAGAGATGTTGCTCTCCCCTCCTGAAATGTAAAAGGATACCCAGACATTCATAGTTCATTATTCCTGAGCAAGCCACTCACCCACACCAGTTTAGACTTTTAATCATTTTATTCTTATAGTAACTACTCAAACAATCCAAAACTTCATGAGCAATCACTGGCAGGAACCAAAAGCAGCCCCTTGTGCTGCTTTGAATTGTGTTAATCTAAAACAATAAAGCCTCCCACAATAAAACAAGTGAATCTTTAAAGGCTGGGATTCAAATGTATGCTTAAATGTAGTCCTAGACTAGCTAGACTTGAATTATCTCCCATCCCCCACTCCCGTTTTCTCTAGCTATCTGAACTGACAGGATAATTTGGTGCATATATTAGCACTTCATTATGATCCAAATTAGCCAAGTGAGTCACACAGTGGTCACACTGAATAGAAATTAAAATGTGACTCATAAATTTAGAAAAAAGTGTTAAAAATGAAAAAAATAAAATAAAATTTACTCCATGTTAAAAATAGCAAAAGTTTTGTAGCATAAATGAATTTAAGGGTGAAATAAAAATAAAAACTTTGTATCTGCTGTCTCAGAACTAAACACTTAAACACTTTTGTAACCTAACAAGATTCTCAACTACTCAGCGTAACCATTGCCACCATGTGTGTTTGTGTGTTGTGTACCTTCAGCATTTCAGTGAGTTAATCAGAAAAATCTGTATTAAGCTTGCAGTAGGAATATTATATTTATGGTAAATGGCCTGTATTTGTATAGCGCTTTACTAGTCCCTAAGGACCCCAAAGCGCTTTACACTACATTCATCCACCCATTCACACACACATTCACACACTACATTGTAGCCTGTTGGGCTCAGGATCTCGTTCCTACTTGTTGCAATGGTTTTGATGGCTCCACCAAGCTGTAACCTCCAGCTTGCACTGGGGGTGGTTTGCAGCTGAGTGTGAAGCGGCTGAGATGAGAATTAGCCCCTCCAAGTCAGAGGCCATGATTCTCAGCCAGAAAAAGGTGGAGTCCCCACTCTGGGTTGTGAATGAGTTGTTGGCCCGAGTGGAAGAGCTGAAGAACCTTGTGGCATTGTTTACAAAAGAAGGTAGTGAGAGACTGATAAGGGATTAGTAATGTGGATGCTGCACTGGAGAGAACTGAATGTGACGCGAAGTTACCCGTTTACTGGTTGATCTATAAGTTCCTTCCCAAACCGATGAACAACAACTCTGGGTAGTGACCAAAATAATACAGACACAACCGGTGAAAACAAGGTTCTTTCTGGCTCTCCCTTAGAGATAGGGTAAGAAGTCAGTCATTCAGAAGGACAGTTGAGGTGGTCCGGGCATCTGATTAAAATGCTTCCTTAGTACCTCCTTAGTGTGTGTGTTTTTTTTAGGCATCCCCCTGGCAGGAAACCCCAAGGCAGTGGCGGGAGACATGGTTATGCAATAGCTCAAATTACCAACAACAACAAATAATACAAGGCAATGTAGTGGTGGGTTCATCACTTGTTCCACACAACCTGATGGTGACTTTGTTTAGCAACTGCACCTCTTTATAGACTTAAGTTTGACTCCTGCTTTGTGTTTTCCAGGAACATGATTGGTTGTGAGGGGCTCGAGGAGACAAGAACCTGAGAGGGAACTGCTTCAATGGCGTGGACCGAGCCACGGTCTCATCAAGACCCACAGCCAAAACCAAAACTGAAACTTTACCATCTCAGAACTCACTCTGCTTCTTCATCAGCTCTCTCTTTCCTCGTGATTGCTGCCTTTGCTGGCGTCTGTACAGCCGCTCCACCCCGGCCAGCCTTCCCCCCTCTCCTGTCTGGACAGCCTTTTATTATCTTCTGGGGTATCCCTGATTCTTCCTGCTCCAGTCGGCCAGATCCCGGCTCATTTGGGATGGAACGGGATGGCCGTGTAGCTGTCTTTTATGAAGATTCATTAGGGAACTACCCTTACTTAGTAGACATAGACACGCCAATAAATGGGGGACTACCACAGCACACGCGGCTAGATACTCACCTCCAGAAAATGAAGCAGGACTTAGAGGAAGCTTTACCTGCCCCAAGGTACCTTGGTCTGGGGGTACTGCGTTGGGCTGAGTGGGTCCCTCAGTGGTTGAGGAGCCGAGAGAAGCAACCATTATATGTGGAGGCATCAAAGAAACTGCTTAAGGGTTTTTTTCCTAACTGGACCCCTGCAGAAGTGGAGAAGTGGTCAAAGGTAAGGAAAGTCCTGTGTGGTAGAAGTAAAGAGCCACTATGTCAAGAAGAAAAGATGGTGAAAAGGTAAAAATGCTAAGATGAGTTCATTTTAAAGTTCAGGGCAAACCAGCAAGACCCAACTTTGTTTTAAGAAAAAAAAAAATTTAATGAAAAAGGCAAAATAAATGCTGCTACTAACAGCCCCACTATGGTCTATTTTGCTTTTGGTCATCACATCAAAGTTGCATCATTAAGCTGGCAAGATTTTAAAGTAACCGTGTAATAAGCTATAAAGAGAAAGATTATGAGGAAATGTGAGGAAGGAAAGTGTAGAAGGAAGTCTGACTGAAAATTGCGACTGTATTTTATGTGATGACTCACTTGGACAAAGTGATCAATGGCATCTTTTCGCCGCAGAGAGATTATCATTAAAACCTCACCGTGGCCTTAGAAATACATGACTTGCAACATTTAGACATACTATTATTATTACTTTTTGCAATTTGATATTTTAAGCACATATTCACACTTGGTAACTGTAAGCAGTTGTATTTATGTAATAATACTGCTAAATTGATTTCAGATGTATTTTGTGTACTATCAAGGCCACCATGAAGGGGCATTTTAGTAAAGGCATGGATTATTGCAAAAAAAGACGCCAATAAAACTATAGTTTATCAACTATTTGTAGTAAAATCTTAATAAATTATTTTTAGGTAATGTATTTTTTAAAAAGAAAAACTATTGCTTTCGATCTGCTTTAGGTCTCTCCCTGTAACACTACAGTTCTACTTGGGAAAACAGTGGCTGGAGGCTGCAGCACAACCAAAACTATACACCCAAACTATCTCTTACAACGTACATACAAAGAAATTCATGTTAAACAGACATTTACATTAGCCACCTACATTCAGTCCAGACAGAACCTCATAGATTTGAAAGAAAAAATCAGAAATTCAGAGTTGCTGCAGGAAAGTAATTGAAATTGCAAAATGAAGAGGCACTCAGTGACCTAGCTTTTACACAGGAAAATAACCAGGATGCAACCAGCTGGGTCGATTCCCCATTGCATTGAGATGGGTCACAGATGAGTTGTGCTTTTCAATGCATTGGTGTCTTCTCCAGTCAAGTTTGTACTGTTTTGGCAGTGTGTTTGGGATCATTATCACTTAGAGAAATATAAATGGTGCCAATTAGATGTTTTCGAAATGATACTGTACGGAAAAAAAACCCAACTCCTCAAATTTGTTTAGGACACACTGCACACCAAGCTAACAAATGCCAAGTTTTCTTCCAATAGCAGTTTAAGAATTACCTTGTTGTTGCCAAAATACAACTTCATGCCTGTCAAATTACGTTATCTTTGTCATTTTTTATAGATACAACTAAGAAAATGGAAATAAATCATGTGCTTTTGTAACAGGCTGCTAATAACAAAGTGCCAAAAAATACTGCAGATACTGCTGCTTGTATATTTCCATCATCTTGTGGTGTACGTTGTTGTTTATCACCAAATCAAATGCATCAGTGTGTTGATGTGCCCACTTCGTACTGAATACAGTTTGTTTTAGCCCACAAAACAGAAATTGCCCACGAGGGACATAAAGATCTGCTCATGTTTTCACAGGTGGACTTTGAGGCAGCAGCCCAGTCAGTAATGATGGAGACTCTACGGGAGGTCAAAAGGTTAAGACCCAAAGCATTATGGGGCTTTTCCCCATACCCTAGCTGTTACAATAGCAACCCAACTCAAACAATGTTAACCAATTACACCGGCCAGTGCCCCCCTGCAGAGATGGCTCTCAATGACGAGCTTTCATGGCTATGGAAACGAAGCTCTGCCCTCTACCCTCTCCTCACCCTGGAGAAGCTGCAGGTCGGTAACTTTTTCACTTGTATGTTTTAGGTGAATGGTTTTGGTTTGCTTGTAATTGCTATTATGTATTGCTATTATGGACCACCTTTAACCTTATGATAAAAACTATGCTAACAGAACACAGTGTGTTTAGGGAGCACTCAAAACCTAATCCTTATCATATATACTTCAGCTTGTCAGGCAGACAAGCAGAGGGAAAACTAGGGAGAAGAGAACAAGTCCCAAAAACTGTTCTTCACCTCAGTCTCACTTCTTGGGCTGTCAAAATCTACCCGACTGTAGAAAGGCAGCTCCTAGTGTAAAACCAAAAAAAGAAGAAGGTCACGTCTGGTTGGAAACCTTTTACCTGTCAGAGTTAATGCATGCCAACATCTCAGTGAGCTCAGAGATACAGTACAGAGAAGAGCCAAAAAAAAGGCTTAGTGTTTTTGTATTTGACAAAGACCATCCAGTTTCAAGTCTAAAACGCTGCGCTGTAAACACATGTTCACGTCAAGAAGAAAACTGGAAAAAGAGCTTTGATCACCAAAAAGTAACAGTTTATTTTTGTCAAAGCACTCTAAGCTCTGGCGTTTTGGTAAAAATGTGTGCATTATGTTTGCCTTTTCATAGAGTGGGACACCTGGAGCCAGGCTTTATTTATCCAGTCAAATAAAGGAAGCACTACGAATATCTTCTGCGAGCGGAGCAGAGTTCGACCTTCCAGTATTTCCTCTAATTAAGAGTGTTTATGCCTCAACTAACACTTTTTTATCTCAGGTAAGACATAAGATACGATGACATACGCTTGTAGTGCACAGCAAACATATTTTACTTAAATAGTCAAGCAAAACATAAACAGATGAGGTGCATTTAGTTGTGTTGGTTGGTTTAAAATGTATTCTCAGAAAATGTGTTTTTCTGTTGCTTCACAGCTTCCTTATGGGATTAGGATTCATGGTGTAATAAACAGATACTTCCACTGTAATATGCACTGTATATTACAAAGCTGGGGGGAAAGCCATTGTATTGACCTTTCATGGCTTAATTTATTGCACATTTTCTTCTTTTTTTTGTTACAGGCTGATCTGGTCAGCAGCATAGGAGAAAGTGCTGCCATGGGAACAGCAGGAGTTGTCATCTGGGAGAGAAGTGAGACTAAAACAGAGGTACACACTGTGCATAAAGACCATATACCAGCAACATGCGCTGCACCCTTATTACTTTTAAAAAAGATGGGACACTGTGTGAAATATAAATAATCAGAAAACAACAATTTGCAAATCTCATAAACCCATATTTTTACTCACAATAGAACATAAAAATATGTCAAACTGTGGAAATTTAAGAAAAATATTAGTTAATTTGAATGCGATGGAAGGGATGAGGGCCACAACTGTCTGGAACAGGGAAACATTAGGTTAATTAGGTTAATTGGCAACAGGTCAGCAACGTGAGTGGGTATAAAACAAGCATCTTAAATCTTAGAGAGGTGGAAAAGCATTCCACAGCATATGATTTAGTATTGAATCATCAACAGTACATAATATCACCAGAAAGAGTCCAAAAATCTGGAGAAATGAGTGAGTGCAAGGGACAAGGTCAAACATCAGTATTGGATGGTCATGATCTTGGAGCTCTCCCACAACCCTGAATTAGAAACAGGTTCGATTCTGTCATTAAAATCACCGCATGGGCTCAGGCACGCTTCCAGAAATCATCGTCCGTGAATACAGCTCACCCTGCCGTCCACTAATCCAGGTTAAGGAGATATGTGAACGCGATCCGCTTGTCTTCTCCGGGCCAAAGCTCATTTAAAATGGGAAACTGTTCTGTGGTCAGAGGAATGGAAATTTGAAAATCTTTGTGGAAGAAATGGGGCCGCGTCCTCGGGACTGAAAAGAAGCAGAACAATCCAGCTTGTTATCAGCACTCAGTTCAAAAGCCTGTGGTGCATTAGTGATGGGATCTACAATCCTAAATCAGACACGAATGGGACGACATTCCTCTCCCAAAAGTCCCGCCACAGGTCTCCTCACCTCCCTGTCTTTTTGTGCATATATTTTTATGTTTGCATGTTTTGTTATATGCTACGCTGCTTCATAAACTTCATAAAGGAAACTTTCAGAGAGTTTCCTCCATTTTCCCGCTTACATCAAACTGCCTCTCTTTTCCCAGAGAGAGTGCCAGGAACTGGCTGAGTTTGTCCGTAAGGTCCTGGGACCCTACTCCATCAACGTTACCACAGCAGCTCGACTCTGCTCAGCCTCCCTTTGTCAAGGAAGGGGTAGATGTGTCCGCCAAAATCCAGAAAGCTCTGCCTGTCTCCATCTCCCAACTCCATCTGCAGTGGCTGAAAAGGTGAGAAAATGCTATTTAAAGCTATTTAAACTTCGGCTTCCTGCATGTCAAGAATGAACTGTGTAGTAATCGCAGTGAAATCATGTTTGTGGAACACCTGACAAACACATTGTGGTACCGGAGGCTATATTAAAACCTAGATTCCTACAGCTGATTCACAAAGTCTGCTTACTGTAGTTTACAGGGATGCTCGTTCCTAACCAGCTGCATGTTTGAAAAGTTGGAAACATAAAAGCTAATTTTGAAGAAAAAAAATTGAAAGAAAAGCAGGAATGCTTTATCAGGGGGAATATAAACTGATCTCAGAGGGAATAAAAACAGCGGGTAGTTCGACCGCTTGAGGATATTCTGTGTTCAGCAGACAAGAAGACGGCGGCTAAGATGCAAAAGAGGTGAATTCAGTGGAGTCTGATCCTCCACAGCAGGAACATCCTGTTGTTTCTCTGTAAATGACTGAATCAGGATTTCAGTACACACAGTACACATGCTTTTTTGTAGTTTTGCCTCTTCACACTATAACATTGAATTTTAAATCAAACAATCAACATGTGATTGAAGTGTAGACTTTGAGCTTTAATTTAAGGGTTTTAGAAAAGATTTCCATTAACTATTTATGAAGCACGGCTGTTTGTGTATAGCCCCCATTTTGAGAGCGCAGAGTAATGCAATTTTAAATATTATATTAATGATTGTTTTTAACACTTGAATGAAAGTCATTTGTAGTCTGAATACTGAAAAACAAGTACATTACCCAGTGTTGCCATTCCTCCCTTGAGATGCTCTGTTATGTCTTTACTGCAGTCATCTTCAGCTGCTGCTCGTTTGAGTCTTTCTGTATTATTCCCCTGTCGCTGAAATCACGCTCTTTTGGGTTCAGATCAGTTGACTGACTTGTTTCTTTGCCTTGAGAAACTCTGATTTTGCAGTACGTTATGGGTCATTGTCTATTTGCACTATGAAGCGCTGTCTGATCAGTTTCTCTCTTTCTCCACACTTTTTCTCTTTCCATCATGGGAAGAGAAAAGTGTGGAGAAGGTGTCAAGGTTGGTCAGTTTCATCTGAGTGTGCAAAAAAAGAAGTAGGCAAACTCTTTCAGACGTTTCCAGGCAAAGCCTGACCTGAGCCTTCTGGTCTTGAGTGCAACCAGTGGTTTGTGCACCACCTGTAAAACTGCATTTATATTCATGAAGGTGTCTCTTGGCCGAACTTCTCACCCTATCTCTAAGGGAGAGGCCAGCCACTCTTCGGAGGAAGCCCATTTCCTCCGCTTGTATTCACGATCTCGTTCTTTTGGTCACTACCCACAGCTCATGACCATAGGTGAGGGTAGGGGTGTAGACTGACCGGTAAATCGAGAGCCTCAATTTTATACTCAGCTCTCTCTTCACCACAACAGACCGGTACAGCGTCCGCATCACTGCAGCCGCTGCACCAATCCGTCTGTCGATCTCCCGCTCCCTTCTCCCATCACTCGCGAACAAGACCCCGAGATACTTAAACTCCTCCACTTAACCAGGGAAGTCATTCTGACATTATCTTTTTCAGTTAGCATCATGACTTTTAAGCTGTTGTTGAGTTGAAATTGTTGATTTGGTCACTGCTTAAGTATTTGTTAGCTCTCTTTTTTGTCTCATATTGGCAGTTTCAGTTAAAAGCTATCGAGTACAAGATCAAGACTTGGAAATGCCTTGAAACCTATTGTTCGATCTATTGAGTAGTCCTTAAAGTGCAGAAAACTTTCGATTAAAATTAGACTAAAACTGCAATATTTCCTGTGTTTACTACTGATAACCTAATGTTCTGTCATCAGTCTCAGGTGGAGGCAGCGAAAGCCACGGATCTGCCGGACACAGACACTAAGACTACTGAACCAGATCCAGCTGAGATCTGGAAGAAAGACTTCCAGTGCCAGTGGTATAAGACAGAACCAGACCAGACAGACCAGGATGTCTTAGACCTGCAGTCTCCCAAAGACGGAGTGTCTCTTGGAGGAACACTAGAAGCAAATGCTGGAGGTGTAACAGAGACTACAACAACTTCCACAACAAAACGTGCATCTGTGACAGAATTTAGTGGGAGCAGCACAGCTAGTACTGGAATTCCAGCACCTTCAGTGGAAGCATCGACAGATAAGGGTACGAATCCCCCGAGTGCCCCAAACATCACCATTTTGCTGTTGCTGGTGGCTGGAAGCCTAAGCCTGGAACCTTAACTTTTGAACTGAGCAGCCTTCATTTCGTCAGAGGACTGCATTAAAACCACACTTGTGAGCTCTTCTGAAGTGCCCTTGAGCAAAACATCCAAACCCTGCTTGTGCAGATGATTAAGCACGTGTGTGATCTGAACGGTGCATCATTTAAAAAAGGCCCAGAGCTCAGGGTGAAGATCTATCACTGGTTGTGCCAAGAGATTCAGGTTACACTGACCGTTTGGATTTAAAGAGAAAGGAGAAATGACTAATAATCCAGATACTCAACCAACCTCACCACAGACTGGTAAAGTTTGTAAAAGTGCTTTGAGGTTTGTCCGTGCATGGTTGTATGGTCAGAGAAGGGTCAAAATACTCCGGCTCCCCTTTCATTTAAAGAAATGCATCAGGTTAAAGGGCCGATTCAAAAAGAAATGTTTTATTTTATAATGAAATAAAAGAACAGAAGAAACCACACACACAAAAATGTCAGCGACTGATTTCATGTGAATGTAACAAAGGCTGCTGTTAGTGAGGGGGGTAGGTGGTCCAGCAGAAGCCTGGGCAATAAAACCAAAACTATTCCCATCCCTGAATCATGATGAAGGTAAGTGAAATGTCACGTTCTTTTCTTATTTTGGGAAGCTCAACTTTGAATCTGCTTTTAAAAGTGAGTTTATTTAAAGCTTCTCATGAAGAATTTAAATGCAAATTTCCTACACAATGAATATGTGTCGTCCTTGGGCTATATATTTACCATAATAACACACACACACACACACAAAACCCACTTAAGCTTTACATATCATAAATGTTAATACTGGTGAGAAACAGCACACATTTTCTGAGTGCTCTGGCCTCCTCTGCCTGAGTTCTGCAGGCACTGCAGCCGTCAACACTGGGAAAACATCACTGCAGGTAAAGCTCTGTTGTAAACAATAAAATAAGTGAAGGCACAATTCTGGTTTGCCATTTTAGGGTCACTGCATTTCAAATCTGGGCTCAACGCCACATTTTCATGGTTTACAAAGAACGCAGTAAATGCAGTACTCCAGACAAGCTGCCAATTTTTATATATAGTCCTGTGAAAAAGACTGTGCTGTGAAACTGAAGTACACTTGATGATCCAAGAGCTTATACAACCATCTTTAGATAGTCCAAAGTAATCGTTTTCTGTGTGACTCTCACATTGTTGTAAAGGAATTTTGTCCCACTCTTCAATACAACCTCGCTTCAGTTCATTGAGGGTTTGGACATTTCTTTATGCACAGCTTTCTCAAGGTCCTGCCAAAGCATTTTGAAATCTGCAATGCTCTCCTCAATGGACTCTGGCTGGGTTTTTCTTTTTTAAGTATTTCTCTCACAGGTTTGTTGCTGTGCTTGAGATCTTTGTCCTTGCGTCACCCAATTTGGACATTTGACTCTGGAATACTTTGGTATACAGACGAGTTCATAGTGGACTCAGTGGCTGCAAAACAAGCACAAATCACCCTCCACCACGGTGCTTGACAGTAGGTATGGGTATGCTGTAGTTGGGTTTCACCAAACGTGGTGCTGTGCATTATAGTCAAAGGACATTGTTCCAGAAGTCTGATTAGTCCTTTTCTAACTGTAGGGTCATGAACTTAAACATTAACATGTTAACCTAGTTTGAGTCAGAGCATATCACAGGGTCACTTTGGATGAATCTGCCGTCCCGGCAGATTCATCCAAAGTGACGTCCCGTCCCATCCCGTCCATTCCTGGGAACATTGGTAGCTTGAATCTTTCCCACTTGTAATCTTTCTCACTGTAGAATGATGGACTTTGATGTGTTTGCAAGTGGCTTTTTAACCCTTCGCAGACTAACGGGCAGCAACAATTGCTTCTTTAAGATCACTGCTGACGTCTTTCCTTCTTCTCATTATATCATGCTTACACCATGAATGTTTGCTTAACCGCACATGACTGCTTCTTACACTCCTAAGTCCTATGGCAGCAGTAAAGATGCATTTTTATCACAGGACCGTTTGAAACAGGACAGAATGAGAATACTGGAGGCGGTATTCTGTTAAAGAAAATCTCCAAATGGTTAGGTTTTTTGCAGCTTCTGTAAATTTATTTTTCAATAAAATATACAGTCAAGACAAAGGGTATCTAAATCATTTTAGTTACAGAAAGAGATCATATGTACACAGGTGCCTCTGATTGTAAAACAGAATTAAAAAAAAAACAAAAAATGACATTTCCTCTCTTACACCGCAGCTGACGCTCTCTTGCCTCAAATATCTGTCAAGTCTTCCAGTAATTTTTTTTAATTTTTTTTTTTAAACACTCTCCTACAAAACAGCATTTACATCATTACACACATGTACATGTCAGTATAACTGAGGGAACCTGGATGAATATTAACTTTACTATATACCTGGTAATTTTAATAACATTTCCTGGCTAAAACTTTTTTTCCAACAAGGATCGAGGGATATAATTAAGAAACCAAAAGAGCAGTTTTGCACAAACAGCCATAATAACTGATTTAATATAGTTTTGGCTTGATCTTTACTCTGAGTTCCACATCCCCATATGACACTTTGTAAAGATGTTTAAAAGTGTTTTTAATGGCGACTGAAGCATCAATATTATGTTTAACATTAAAATGTATACTTACCTTGCCTACAATATTGCTCAGACAACAGTTTAGATTAAAGATGAAGAGTCCAGTGTAAGACAACCAAAACAAGACTCCTCATTCCAAATGACACCTATAATAAGGTTCGTTCTCAGAATGAAGATCTTGAACACATACTCTGATCTAGATTAATCCTAAAAGTGCAATTACGGCAGAATTTTTATTAAATTAAGAAAGGCTGGTAACAACAGCCAAGCGACGCTGCACTCACTGGCTTCATTATTCGGAAAATTAATAATGCTTTGTAATCAGATCTGATAGGAAATCACCTGAGCTCACATCCAAAGGCCGTAGCTCTATTTTGTTGTAACACTGTGTCCACTGTTCCTAAGCTGATATTATAAAAATTTGTACAACAGATTATCTGCTGTCTGAGTAATTTCTCTCCGACCCTTCTGTGCGATCAAAAGCCAAAATTGTGAATTAAAATTCATTTTTAGCATTTCATTTTTCAAGTTTCAAACATTTATTAAATAAGTCCCCAAAGTAAAACAGAAAGCTACAAAACCTCCAACTTTAGTCATTAACCACATTTAGCAGCTGATCTAAGTCACGAGCTGGCAAAGCCACCACAACCATTCTTCAAGAGCAGTTTAATGGATTTAAAATGTGTTTTTTGAACGGAGCTATTCTAATGCATAAATCGTTTCTTTAAATTGGGTGAACAGGAACCTAACCAAACATTATACAATTAATGAGACCGAGCACTGTTTTTGTAGTTACTTAACTTGAAATAAAGACTTTCAACAGCTTCAGATTTCCCTGGAAATCATCAAATAAATCATTATTCTCAGTTTTGCGTGGTTGCAGTGGTTCATTTTTTAAGTGGTTTCAGTCAGAGCTGCATAGAGTGTAAAGTGTTTAAACCTTGGAAATCAAGTTGTCACAATGTGCACATGAATCTCGTTTTATAAAATCACAGCCACATTGACTCACAACTTTAATCATGAGGGGGACAGACTAAAAAAAAAAAGACCGCACACTGATCTGAGCCCTTGGTTTGTGTTTGATGACAAGATGAGATGTTATCTCTGGCTACAAGTTATGGAGGCATGTAAGTCATGAATTTTGCTTAATCCAGTCAGTCTCATGGGTTTCTCATATAAGCTAGCCAGCTGTCTCAGATATATGATGCAGATGCAGTCTCAGCACAAACAGTGCTAACAAGAACAAGATCAGACATTCAGCCCTATGTGCTCAAAGTTAGAATGCTTTTATTTTTAAATTATGCAAAATGATGCTGCCCCTTGATTGCATTTACAATTTTACAAATTTAGCCTATCATTACATAGTTTTGCAGTTTAATAGGATGTAAGAATTTAGGTTCACATGACAAACTGATGCAGCTGAATAATGAGGAATTAAAACCAGGAGATCAATGTCACTATCCAGCCCTATGAATGGCGACTAAAAGTCAAAGGAAATTAAATACCTGAAGCTGTTAATGTTATAGGTAATATTTAAAGCCACTGTGAAGGCTGCACAACATATTTTTCCAGTTATGTGCTCAACATCATCATTGAACTGCACTGGTTCCCAGTGACACAAAGTTTCAGTGTTTTTGAACAAGCACGCATGCTGAGGAAACTGAAAACACACAAAACACATAAGGACAAACAGACATGACACAACTGTAATTTAGCTTGCAGTGAAAGAATCTGATCCTTGTTGCATAAGATTAAAAAATAGACTTTCTGTTTCCTGTGCAAAAGTCACCGCCTTCTGAGCAGTTTATTATTGCCTCTCCAGTGGCAGAGAGACAGAGAACAAAACATCACCTCCATGTGGAGAACAGAGGTTAGTGCAATCTGAACCAAGCGGGCTGGACGGAAACCAACTCACTTCTTTTAGCCGGTGAAGTGGAAAAAAAAAGAAAAAAAAAAGAGCCCATTTATCCCACCTTATTTAAGGATCTGTTCATGTGCATGTGTCCAAGGTACAAGTGTCTCTAAAATAGGTTAATTTGTGGGATTTTGTTTCTTGACAACTCGGATAGCGTAAATGTTGTGAAAAGTTAAAGCTCAGCCTAAAGAGCGAATTAAGCACAGTTCATCTGAGATCTCACAACACAAACATGAGGAACGTGTAAGCCGGTCCAGAGGAACTAGGAGTGCCAATAATCCAATATGCCGAGCACGAACAGTTCCCGGACTCCACGGGTGTCTTCGCTGCAGTGTGTGTGTGCTACCTGCCCTTGGGTGGGGTTGGTTTCACACGTGCGCCTGATGCTTGACCTGTGCATCTGGGATGTTTGTCTATGGTGTTACTTGCAAATTGCCTCTAGAGTGTCAAGGGTGCGTTTGATATCGCGTATCTGCGTAGCCAGGTTGTGTATGGGCTGCATGGAACGATCCAACTCCTCGCAGCGAGCCATTAGTGTGTACATGCCCTGCAGAGGCAAAAACATGGACGACAGAACCTATCAATTAGCGACTACAAAACAACATCCAACCTATAAATGCAACTTATCTCTAAGATGTTGAGGAAAATCTAGCAAAATGACAGAAGCTGGGCTATCACTATTATTTAGCCAATTTAAGTAGTAAAGGTTTACAATGCATGCTCTAGTGGACCCAGCAAACACAATGTTTACTTGTTACATAATGTGAAAGGAACAGACACAAAAAACACAAACTACATGTCACCTTTATACTCATATCTACAGACTCTCCCAGGCTGTCCACTGAGTCTCTGTAGGTCTGGATATATCCCACACTCAGAGCTGTCATCTGCATTAAAGAAAGATAAATAAAGAAATAGAGAAATAAAATAGTTACACAAAACATGAGGACACTGTAATATATCTACATATACCCTTAGCGGCTACCTTGCTATTACTGGGTTGGACCCCTTTTTTGCCTTAAGAGCTGGCTTAACGCTTCAATGCATAGATTCAACAAGGTACTGGGAACATTCAACAGGGGTCCATATCAACAAGATGGCATCACAAAGTCACTGCTGATTTGTTGGCTGCACATCCATGATGTAAAAGATGCCCTTTGGATTGATATCTGGTGACTACAGTGAACTCGTGATCTGAGGTGTTGATAGAAGGCAGGATGCTTTCATGTTGTTTATGCCAAACTCTGACCCTACCGTCTGAATCTAAAGCAGAAATTGAGTCATCAAAAGGCAATGCTGTTCTCACCTGACATGTGTGACACCAATACACACCTTAAACTACTACATAATACACAGACTGCAAAGACATTTTACTCATAAGACACAATACGGCAAAAACAGGGTGATTTGAAGAAGGAATATTCTATGACTCACATTTTGGATGGTTCCATTGAGGCTCCGCATCATCATTTCCACACTGTGTGCCACTTCCTGGGTGTGTCTCTGAAGGTCCAGAAGGACGGTGGGATCAATGGGTGGAATATCAGCTGGTCGCCGTGTCAACCCTCGACTTCGGTAAATAGGACCCGAACAGTCCGCTAGTGAGAGTCATTATAAATTAGACTTACAATACAGAACAGCAGGAAGGACATCTAGTATTTTTTTAGATAAGCGACTAACAGAATTATCTATGAAGTATAAAAGTATGGACACCAGTTTAGTTTACTGGTTGAGGAGAAAAGCATATGCCTTCTGGCTGAAATGCAGCGAACCAAATTCGAGTCGGATTTGTGGGGTGCAAAATTAAACTATAACTACAGTGAAGAAGGGGAAAAAACAGTGAATAAAATAAAATATTTATATTTAATAGTTTTTTTAAAAGACCGTTTCTCAGGAATTGAAACAAATTATACACTTAGCCAAGAGTGCCATGAGTAATTAAACCTTGGGTAATTAAACCATAAGTAATCAAACCCCAGTCAATAAATTGGAATTTAAAAACAAAAACACAGTTTCTGCCTCTGAAAAGTTTCTGTCGGGCTGTGGCAGGACCTTTAACAAATCCCTTCAGTCTAAACAAGGTCTGTGCGTCATCAATCTTAATTGAATCAGCAGGTAGAGAGAAAGAGCTGCCACAGAGGATATATTGACTGTGGTCCTGTGTTTAAATTGAGAGGCCAGTTTAGCTGACACTCTCATCCAGGCTGAGTGAAGGGCAGGGGTTTTGTGTCTTACTCCAGCAAAATCTGACAAGACGGATGGCTGCTAATGCACAACCTCTGCTAGGTTGCCCCGCTGAACCTACAGAGATGATTTAATTTCTGAGACACGTGTGGGATTTTGAGGAAAAAGAAGCAAAACTTTTTCTCCTAGGGTCGGATCTCCATTGTCTCCCTACAGCTCAGACTTCTGCTAACTCAATCACACAGAAAAATATGAAGATGGGGAGAAGGGGAGGCACAAAATCACCTTTTAATTATTCCAGTTATAAAATCTTATGCAGAGAGGACGCTGAAGGGAAACAAACGCTGGTGAAGGGTTTCACTAAGCAAAAGTGTAACATTTAGAGATTCCCCACATTGTTCTCAATGACATGAGAATACAGTTTCATGCAGAAACATTTCCTGAGCTTTTAAGAGAATGAGACAGGATAAACTCGATAGTGTCACACACAGTGTTGAGTACGTACACAGTAGAATGGCTTGTTGCTTCATGTTGGCACCATCACTGACATTAGTCATGTTTTCAGCTTTGCTGTATTTTATTATTAACATAGAACTGAAAACATTTTGAATAATTTTTTCTGAAGTGTTCTCCCAACACTTAACTACTCATCAACTTTAACAATCCGGTTATATGGTGCACCTTCTATATGAATAAAAACATCATCCTTCCTTGAGTCGGTCACATGATTTTTCACCCAATCTATTGAGACAGAACGTAAAATAAATAAGTAAAAAAAAATAATGACTAAATGAATTTCTTAGCTTGTACCACATTAACATTATGTGATAACAGCAAACCAGTCAACTGCAGCTACTTCATGTGAAATATTATACATTTATTAGAGATGGATCGATAGGCCAGGGACCAGAAATGGATGACTTTCAGTTTTCTCTGCACTGACGGATGCCAGCTGGTCGGCCTCGGGAATGTCCCATGCATGAGCTAGTATAGTTTATGCATGGACAACACATGCACAGTGGTGCAGACGAATAGTCGTGTGCACATTGACAGCCATATGCTAACATGTTGTGGAGCGTGGAAGCTCTTCACTGTGAGTGAAGACACAAAGTTTACTCAAGTAAACTGTAAAGGGGGGAAATCAAACCTAACCAGACACCTTTATCAACCACACCCAGCTGAACATGGACATTATAAAGCGGCTAATAAAGGAAAAGTCACCAAAGCTAAAATTATTCAAAGCTCTGAGCTGGCCATGAGCCAGCCACCTCGGCATGACCAATGGCTCAAACCAGAAAAACCTGTGAAAAAGATCAAATGGAACTTGTCTGACAGTTAATATTGTTACATAAATCCATTGCACCTGCATTTGTTTGCCCGAGGTAAAATCTACTATCAGATCTAACATCCAAATATTTTAGGGAAATCAAGCAAGTCCACATTCATACATCTATGAATTCTTTTTTCAAGCAAATCTGAGTTGCACAGATCTGATTGTATGCATTTGATGAATTTGATGAACTGACACTGAATGACCCCACAGGCCATAAAGGGATTCATGTAAGCCGGTTCATAATAGGATAACCAACCATGGCAATTAATTTGCTTAAATTAGTACCTCAATACCAATTTACTAATTGTGGTCTAAGCTATGCAATAATGATGACTAGTCGCTGACTGGACGTGTTTTTCCTCTGCAGGGAGAAACAGGCTGTGAATCTTAGAGAAGACAACTGTCATTGCAGTTGAGTCCCTGCTGAAATGCCACATTCTACAAGGGGAGAGTACAAGCAGTCATGAGGGAGCTCTATCTACATGCTCTCTACACCAGTACATACTGTATACAGTCCACACATACAGTATACGTCTTTCTTCTGTTTGCACTTAGAATAAAAAACCAATACATACAATATGTTTTCATAATTCAAAGAAGGAAAAAACTGTGTTTGAATAACATCATTTATTGCTCTGATTCTTTACTCACAGTCACTGCAGTCCAGACTAGGCTTGGAGCTCATTTTGATCTTCTGCTCGAGATTCTTTGTGATGAAGTTAGTCAGGTCTCCCTCGTGACTGACTGTCCCCTCTAGTTCCAAAGCCGAGGAGATGGTGGCCCTTCGGCCCTCTGACTGGCCACTTCTCCCCCCTCCTCGAGCCCCTGAACCACCTGCAACCAATATCGACAACTTGTGGTTACAAAACACCGCCAATAGTCAGTAACACAGTTCAACGTGGAAGAAAAGCTAAACAATGTCACAAATTCCACTTTTTTTTTTACTTCACTCTGGTGCTTTACAGAAAAAAAGATTTTATACATTTCTCAGTTTAGAAAAGACACGAAGAAAAAGCCAGAACCACGGGAAGATGCACATCTACCTCCACACGCTTGACTAATTTCATCCAGGCTCTTGCTGTCCTGCATTCCCCGCACATTGCGAACCCAGACCTGGGCCATGATGTGAGGAGGGCAAGGGGTATCATCTGAAGAAAGAAGAGGAGGTGGAGGAGAAGAAGAGGTGGAGGTACTCGGACCAGGTGCTGAAGATGAGTAGCGTTGTGAAGACTGGAAATTTTGGAGAACAAATAAAAAAAAATAAAAAAGGTAGAGTAAATTTACTGAACCATGTGGAGCTACACATATCTCCTGCCGTTTACAGTGGCCACGCTTTTCTTTGATAGACGGCTTCTTTTCTCACTTTTAGGTTTATTCACTCTAAAATAACCACAATCATCTTGTCAATCATTGACAGTCAGCACAATGCACTTTATTTTAATCCTACTGAAATTTGTCTGAAAGAGGTCATGTTCTGATGACTCAGCTACATTTATTTGCGCTGGCTTTAGTTCTCATTACATTTGCTGACATCATTCTCCCTTCCTCTTCTACCCTTTGCTCTCTTTGGTACACACAATCTAATAAACCTGAAATGTCAGAACAATAATCCTGCACTCCACTCACTTCCACCTTTGTTCTCCTTCCGGCGTGCTGATTCTCCAACTTGTTTTCATTCTTCTCATCCTCCTCCACATCCTGTTTCTCTGTCTCTCCATCTACATCCTCCTCTTGGCTGTTGGAGTCTCCATCCGCAGTCTCTGCTTCTATCTGCTGTCTGTCTGTGGTGACTGGGTGTCCTTGCTGATATGAGTCTTTGGACTCCCTGTGCAATGCTGAGTCCCACAGAAGAACTGCATCAGCAGGGTCCACAGTCTTAGAGGCTTCATCAGGAATGTCTCTGTCTTTGGATCCTAGTTCTGTGTCTCCTGTGCCTGTCACTGTGGGGTGGGAGGGGTTTGCCTCCTGAGGGCTCTGTAATGATAAGCTGGAGGTTCTCTCTTTAATGTCCATCTCTGTGTCCAAGCAGCCTTTCCCATGGTGAACTCTATTTTCCATATCAGTATCAGCATGGTTCTCTGCGTGTATGTGGGACTCATCCACAGATGCCTCCCCAGTACCTGGTATTCTACTTGAACATTTCACTGAGATCGGAGCTTGAGGGCCGTTCTCCAGTGCAACAGGGGTTGCTACCCCGTTTGCCGTTTCTGGCACTTCTGTGCCAAGCACAGGGGAGAGACTCATCCCTCCGCCTGCTGATTACAAAGAAAGAACATTACAGAAAACCTGGAAGGGACTGTGCCTTTTAAATCTATAATTAAATTACCTGGCTTTACCATAAGCTAAAAGGGGTTTCCCACATACGGAAATAACGATTTGTTTTATACAAACCATTCTTTAAAAAACATCAACACATCTCAATCCCTTATCCTTCTTTAACCATCAGTGCTAAACACTAAAGTACATTACAAAGGATTCCTCACCTAAATTAGAAAATCTTTGATCAGAAAATTATTAAACAAAGTCAAGAGTCTGACCAACCATTCAGTGCCATCTTTTGCAACAGTATTAAGTATTCAATGGTTTGGACAGATCTCACTTGATAAACATAAGTCAGGGGGGTCAAACATCCATCAATAGGGCCTGCCTATTGATGGATTGGGTAGAACCTATGGATTCTATCCAATGGATCATTTACATATACGGCAGTAAAGTGAATTATCTCGATTTTTGAGCAAATGGGCTGCAACAGAAAGGCATAGCAAACAGAAGTTTGAATGCAATCACAATGGACATGAATGCCATGTTAATTCTGGGCTTTTAATGATCTTATTGAAATGGTCTTTTGCCAGATTGGAATGATTACACAACAAACATCTTTAATAACTTCAAAATAGAAAAATTGAGAATTGGGTGCAAAAAGGTTCATTTCTTTGTGATTCCTGACCACAACTGCACATTATCAAATGTAGGTAAGAATATAGTAACTAGATTTTTCCATGTAGCTGAACAACGGGAGCTGTAGTTTACAGTTTGTCTTGATCGCTTTCTCACCACTCCTAAAGCAGTTCTCAAAACAGTTAAGCATTTCTGATAAAACTGTGCAAAACACACTAAAACAATCAAAGCTTTTCCACGTCAAACCAAGCAAAGTCAGTTGATAACTTCCAATCCGTGAACAATGAATATTGTGGGGCAACTGTTAGTGTGTGTGTGATTGGCCTTGCTCTTCCCTTTATATCTGAAAAACTGATATGGTTGAAAACATTAAACCAATACCAGGCAGGACGAAGGTAAGTGAGAGGTCTGAAGATCTGACTACCAAAAGTGTTAAAAACTGGTTTTGATGAATAAGAGTCAAATGAAAAATGCATCAACACAATGACAAATTAAAGTATGAGTAGAAACAACAGCAGGGCGTAGAAACACAAGGAGAAATGCTTCATGTGAGTAAGGAGACTTACGTTACTGTTGTATCAAAGCGATCGACAGAAACCTCTAAAGGTACAACAACGGACATCAAGACAGGTGTACATACACTGAATTCACTGACTCCTCTTCAAAAGCTGAATAAGTGAACACTGTGTTTCGTCTCCTGACCCTCTCATATGACGTACAAGTCAGTGGAAACAATTAGACTGTGAGAAGAAGGGGACTGCTGTGAGAATTTTCCATCGATTTAAACACGTCGGTGTTAGCTGCCACACTTATGGATAATAACAATTTTCCATAAAGACTGAAATGGCGTCATAGTAAATGATTTAGCTTAATACTAAGCTAACTTAGTGTTCAAATTAGCTTGTATTTCAACACTTTAAGACAGCAACGCCCGAAAACTACGGTGTGACAAACAAAGAGGAACTAATAAAAAAAAAAAAAAGACGACATGCACGAGTGTCTGCCAGCGCTGAGGAAGTTGTCGTACTGCTGTCAGACTCGCCTTACTAGCTCCCTTTAACCGGCCAGTGCAGTTAAATGACGTTAGCGCAGCGCGGCTAACATTAGCAATCCAGGCCTCCAACTCCCAGAACACCCACAACTGGCTTTTATTGTCTGACATGATTACATTAAAACGTAAATTTAGTGCTAATCTTCGCAGTTACCTTCAAATAGGCGCATACAGCAGCGCTACAGACCTCCATTAGATGATAAAAACACTCACCTGAGGAGTTTCTATCCTGACAGATGTAAGCAACAACCGAGTCCGATCAAAATATCTTTCCGCAACAAGTTCCGAAAGAATCGTTCCGTTCTGCAAAAGACATTATTAAACAAAAAACAAAAACAATAAAAGTCCCCCATAACACGTTTCAATTTAACAACGGGCAATGGTTTTTCACGTTTATTTATTCAATTATTGTTACTCATTATTTGTTTTGTTGGGGGGGGGGGGGGTTTTTGTTTTTGTTTTGTTTTTACATGCTAAGCAAAGGCTGCTGAAGTAAATGGAAAAAAAATCTGTAAGCACGACTCTTTGGGCTTATATGTGAGAAATAATTTGCAAAATTTCATTAAAAATTGTGTCAGACTGTCTTGTTATAAAACATAAAGTTTCTGTTACTTCTTTGTACTTTGTTTCTATTTAATCTGCGTCTTAGTTACTTTGGTCTAGTATGAATGGCAACGAGAGAGGTCTTTATCAGCACGACAAGCTGTAACATTTATCAAAATACAGCAACACATCTAATATTTATGCCCTCCTTCACATTTTCCACAGATGTACAAATAGACCACAAATGTCTTTGTCAGGCAGATTCTGGTACGGGTACACAACTACTTACTTTTAAAGCAGAGGTCCCTGCTTTAAAGTAAAGCGGTTGTGCTCTCAGTGTTCTTATGTTTATCAGTTTAGCCGTTTATCCACATGATAATCCTGCATTTCTTTATTTACCCCAACAGATGGAGACAAACACCGCAGGTCTCCGGTCTGCAAAGAAACTTCCCTGACTGCAAGCTACCTGTTGGAGATTTTCCTCTGCTAAATACAGACTGAGGTGGACCCTCTTTTACTTGTAGTTATGGCCTATGATCAAACCACCCCAGTGTTGTGGAGCTTTAGCAACTAAGCAAGAAGCAAATCCACTAAAATAAACTGAACAATAGCAACAAATACTGAAATGTTGGTTACTTTGAAGATGCGATATGTATTGTAATGTTCATGTCACATGAGCTAAGTGTCAGCATGTACTAGTTTGGCTTTGTACTTACATATATCCAAATCTAGTGTAAATGGACAATCATGGAAAAAATTTGCACCACTGTGTTTGCTCTAATTAGTTTCAGAAACACTGTTTTACTAAAGCTTCATTTAAAAAAACAACAACAACAACATTGGTTTGTTTGGGGTTTTTTGAGGAATATTGGACATAATTTTAGCGAATGGTGAAATAAAATTAGTAACAGGATAAGTACAAAGCCAAAGGGCCCCCAGTTTTGCCTGGTTGCCTACACTGGAAGTCAGGACGGTGTCTGTGGCTTTTTAAATCTTTAAATGTGGTCAGAAATGACAAACACTGCTGCAGAGGAGGAGAGAGGGGTCAAAACCACCCAATCACCACATCTGAGGATCTCGTATAATTTCTAATCTAAGCCATCCATCTAGGCCAGCTGCGTCCTGTCTCTTGGTGAAGATTCAGCTGTTTTATCCAATTTTGTTCCTCTCCTGATGTGACAAACATCAAAGCCTGTGGAATTTACCTAAAGACTAAAAGACTTCAGAAATAAGCCAATATTCAAGGATTTCCCAGTAGAGCACTTTGTAATCACTTTGACTGTTTCCAGGTTTTATGTCTCTCTTTTTAAGGCTATAAAATGCCAGAGAAGCTATTTTAGCATATTAGGAACTGCCACAAGAAAGGCACCATTTAGGAAAACGAGGAATAAAAAAAGCAAATTGAAGGCGCATGGCTTCACACACATGTGGTTTTTGCATAATGAAAGCTGGAGACTGCATGTTGCACAAATGGAAGTAAAAGCCTGTAAATCATTATCCCGCAAGTCACAGATATTAATTACATCCATACTCAGGGGGCAAGACAACTGTGCTCTTCAGATGACTTGAATTAAATCTGCTCTTCTTCATGTGAGGCAATTTATGCTCACGGTAACCAAAACTGCAGCTGAATTTATTCAGTTTAGTTTAGTTTCATTTAGACATAAACTTTAAGAGTGTAACACTTTAATACTGTAGATGATAAATTATAACTCCTCCCATCACCCCCAACCGGTCACTGCAGATAGCCGCCCCTCCCTGAGCCTGGTTTGGTCTGCCAAAGGTCTATTCCTGTTAAATGGGAGTTTTTTCTTCCCACAGTTGCCAAGTGCTTGCACCTAGGACTTTATCTGATTGTTGGGGGGGGTTTCTGTATTATATATAAAGTGCCTTGAAGTGACTGTTTTTGTGATTTGACTCTATGCAAATAATTAAATTAATGAATTCATAGTTATGTCTGTGAAGGTTCTCAGTCATCCAGGTCATTGTAGTCTAAGGAGCTGTAAGGAAAAGGCGTCTGGACTTCTTTAGGTTGCTTGAAGACGTTTCACCTCTCATCCGAGAAGCTTCTTCAGTTCTAGGGTCAAATGGCGGAGAGTCCCATATTTAAGCCTTGTGGGAGTGTCCCTCGTAGAGGGACAATGGGCCCCCTACTGATCCTCTACATAATCACACGAGGTGTGAAAACGGGTGCGGGTCTCAATCAGCCATGGTTTCGGGTGAACTCATTGTGAAACCTGGCCTCACCCTATCATGTGAATTCCAGAGGTCAGATGGCCCAGGA
>VUQR01037237.1:32061-43015 GCA_015108515.1 Hemichromis elongatus
GTTTTCTGTATTATATATAAAATGCCTTGAAGTGACTGTTTTTGTGATTTGACTCTATGCAAATAATTAAATTAATGAATTCATAGTTAGTTAAACTTTGTCACTGTTTACAACAGTAAATGGGTTAGCAGTTTAATAATTCATTTGCAAACCAATGCAAACATCTGGTTGTCAAGGAGCAAATGGTGCTAATAAAACTTTGTAAACTGTTAACAATAAACATTATTTAGATGGCTAATATACTTGCCATATATTCTTCATTAGGTACACCTGTTAAACTGCTTCTTAATGTCTAATCAGGCAATCAAATTGCAGCAACTTTGTGCATGCAGAGATCTTCAAGACTTTCTCAAATGACTATCTCAAGGGTTTCCAGAGAAAAGGAAAATGTCAGTTCTCTGGCTGAAAATACAGAGTTGATACCAGGGGTCAGAGGAGAATGTCCAGACTGCTTTGAGCTGATAGGAAGGCACAAAGCTCACACATTATGACCAAGGAATGCAGAAGAGCGTTTCTGAATGCAGAACACATCAAACCTTCAAAAAGATGAGCTACAGCAGCAGAAGACCACACTGGGTGCCACTCCTGTCAGCTAAGAACAGAAAACCTGGGCTACAGTTTCCACATGCTTACAAAACTTGGGTAATGTGAGACTGAAAAAAATGTTCCCACGTGTGCTGAGTCTTAATTTCTAAACAGCATAGCTTTAATCGATCCTACTTTGTTTCAGTGATTCAGCTTAACAGTGTATGGGGGAAAGTTTCTTGGTACACCTGAGCAGAGTTTAAATGTCACAGCCTGACTGAGTATTGTTGCTGACTATGTCCATCCTTTTATGACCTGTGAAGATAGCAATAAAGAAATGTTAAAGCTCTGAAGACAAAAGTTGGTTCCACGCAGTACTGGCAAGGTGTGACTAGCAAGTGGCAGGTGAGTATAAGGTTATAACACTTTTTGTGAAGCAAGCAGGTGTGGCTGGCATTATTTACTAATCTGTGAACACTGAGACCCCTTTTTGTGTTTTGTTTCTTCCACAGGTTAGTTACACTTTCCCTTGTTGTTCACTTTTCCTTCGACTTGCTGTTTATGGAGACACCGATAAACAGCTAGTCGAAGCTGGTCAGGTTGAGGACATGATGAGAACCGAATTAAATATGACTAGCTTTTATTGAGACCAGTGTTAGTATTGGTACCAAAGCAATAACACATTTTCTGAGTATCTCTTAAATACCAGTGACTACGCTGTAGTTACATTTGATGCCTGTTAATAAAACCATAATATCATATATGAAATATTGTATGTGTGTATATTACTAGGAATACTTACTAGAAGATATTACGAAAAGTAATACCAGGTGAAAGGCATAATACCCAGTAATATGAGCTGAGGGTTTAGACCTCAACTTAACTGTAATCCCTGCTGAATGGCAATCAGGCACTATAGGGCTAGGGATCCTACAAGGGTGCTTCCAAACCCATCACAAACATGGACATATTCAAGTACAGCTGTTACCTTAGGAGAGAAATTGTGGGCTTTGGAAAGCAGCTTCAGAGCATTTTGGAGAGTCTGGCAGATCGGCTAAGTGCAAGTAAAGTAGAAGACATAATTAAACAGAGGCATCTGTGATAATGCCTGCGTTTCCAACAACCGTGGTGTCCTTAGAGCCACTCCAGAAAACCATTGGTGGCAGTTAGCTGTAAAATTCAATCTTAAGCTTGAGCAGACAATTTTATTCAGCATGAGAACTTCACTGAATGGGATACTGTGGTGAAGCACACAACCCCCTTATTACACCTAAAAGACTCTTTTATGAGCGAAATGGTGAAAAGACGTCTTTCTGGTCACCAGCCAAGTGGGCGGAAAGTCAGAAGAGTAGATGAGTCATTCTGTGTGGCAAATACTAAAATTTCCCTTTCTCAGATTTTTTTTTTTTTTTAAATCGTGCAATAGTTTTGGGTACATTTCCAAGAATGCTGTTTTTATTGAGTCCTTTGGAGGAAACAGCAAATAACAATAAATGCAAAGCCATTTAGATCACCACATGTCTCATGTCTTGTCACCCATGGAGTCTACTTTGCATGTGGTGATTAGCACTGTCGCCTCACAGCAAGAAAGCCCTGCATTCAAATCCAGTCTGGGGTCTTTCTAGATGTCGTTTGCACATCTGCGAGAGATCATCCTACAGTTACGCTATGATGATTCTATATTAACTGTACATGAGGATCATGCCTTTCATGCACAGTGCATGCAGAGTGTGCACTGTGCACACTCTGCATGTGTTTAGTAAGGCTTCACAAATTCATTATCAGCAATGTGAAACTCTAGTACGGCACTCTGAGCTAAATTCTACTGACAGCATGCTGATATGCTCACACTGATAAAACATGCTGACAGTTATTGATCCGTGTTTTCCATCATCAGCAACTTATGTTTGTGCGTAAGCATGCTAACCTTTTCAGGCACTGAATGTTTACGTTTTTAAGTGGTATACAAAGGACTACTTTTGCCATGACAAAGAAACGTCAGAGGTCATTTCGGGTCATCCTCTGTGATATGTCATTAACAAAAAAAATGACACTTTATCTTCTAGATCTAGAGGTATTTCACTGGGTAAGTTAAAAATTGTGAAATAATGAGGACGTGTCTTGCAGGGAACCCAGAGTATAAAAGGAACTCAAAGTATGAAACTTTGTAACCCAGGAAAACAACAAAGACCTTGCAGTAGGTCTTAAGACTAGACTGCAAACTTAAAGTTACTAACTAAAACATCTGAAAAAAATAACTAAAAATTCAAACAAAAAACCTTAAACTGTTCATTTAAAATCTTGAGACAATTTTGACTTACGGATGGCAAAATATATATATATATATTTTTTGTTGTTGTTCAGAATCCTTCATAGGTTTTTTTGTTTTGTTTTTATAGCCTGACGTGAGAAAATTGACACAATGTATTAGAAAAGACTGTAATCGCTGATGATAGCCACATGATGCCTTTTGACTGTAATGTGTAGCCTAATAAGAAACCAAATGAAATATAATTATAGATTCACAACTTTGTCAGCCAGAAGGTTTGTAAAAACACTGGAAAGAGAATGTTTATTTCTTAACAAAACACAGGATTACAATAGACTAACTACATATAAACGCAAAACTCTCTGCTTCTTTGATATCCCTGTTCTTAGACTTTCTTTTTTAACCAGTAAAGAGTTCTTGACCTCTCTGTTATCTGAAATTTTGCAAACAGCAGAAACAAAGTCAAGGATGTTGAGCATGACTGGAACGCATCTCTCGCCAATCAGATTACTCAACATACCAGTTGTTTATCATTTGATGAGAAAGTAGTGTATGTGGTTGCTTTGGCAGAGACAGATGGTGGTTTGGTATTGAACGGTATGTATCTGTTTTGGAGCAAAACCGGTGATGGACAGAGTTCATGAAAAATAGCATAGCTGTAATGAATGCCTGTAATACAGCTATGCTATTTTTCATGAACATGGAACATGGACCACTTAGTGTCCAAAACTGTATACGCTTCTAAAGGACACGTGTCCTCAAAAGGCTGAAAACCCCTGGGGTTTGGGATAGGGTTAAAATTATTTTCCATTACTTATAACTGACCCTTGCAAACTTTATAATTTACAAGTAAAAGCTTTATATTGTAACCTTTGTAAAACAAAACTACCAGGTAAAAAAAATGCTGAAAAAAAAGTGCAAAGGTGCCCGTGTTGCTGTAAATTTTGTTCAGCAGTAATACACTAAAATGTGTGGATCGGTGTGTAGTTCAGAATCTGTATATTTTTCGTATAGGCACACTAAACCACAAGACGCAAGCTCATTTGAAAGCAGACCTTTATACATATTTACAAAAAGAAAAACAGAGTCTCTGCACATGAGAGGAGATCATCTGATGACAGTTTCATTCCATCTGCAGAGAAGTTGTTCTGGAAAATCACAAGAGACGAATGTTGGCACTTAGATGTAAATATAGCATAACAGAGTGAGGCCATTGTAATGAACGAGGAGCAGCTCTGCACAACGTCTTAGAGGAAAAGCATTAAATGTTTAAGATGGCCTTCCATAAAAATGTCTCGTTGGAGTTCTGCAAGAAACTTTCAGCAGAGATAGGATCGGACATAAAATATACACGTTACACATTCATATATATATATATATATATACACACACAATATCCACAAGGCAGGGTCAATACAAGCATAGTTAGGTTTATCTTTTTAATGTTTCTGGATCTCATGAATAGTAATTCAAATAAACCCGGAGAGCAGTCAAAATCAGCAAAAAAAAAAAAGAGTTGAAAGATTTGCTTTGTTAGACTGAGGTTGTGCTTTTTTATTGAGCAGTTTAAAAGGCTAGCTACATTGCCACTGTTTTTCCAACCTTTATGCTAAGCTAAACTAGCTAGCTAGTGACACTTCCTTCAGTTGACCTGATTATGGCTCTATGGCACAGCTCTATTAAATGCTGTTATGTATTGTGATTCTATCATAGTTTTTTTTACAATAATGGATAGCCATTTGTGGTAAAATATGGGCGGAAAACCGGCATGTTTTTTTTAACAACAGGCGTGCACAACAAAGGCTAATTAGAAGAGCTTTAAATCTGTGATAGAATACAGAAGTGATTGTAGTGTTAGCATTCAGCAGCTTCAGTGCCAGTATGCTAACTGATAAATAATAAAATATTATATGATGAATAATGAAAATGAAAGCTACAGTCTCTTGCCCTCTTCTACAGCATGACTTTTATGCTGTCTTCCCTCACTCGCTCAACCGGTCTCCGGAGCCTGAGCCTGGTTCTGCCAGAGGTTTCTTCCTGTTAAAAGAGAGTTTTTCCTTCCCTCTGTCACCAGGTGCTCGCTCACAGAGGGTTGTCCCACTGTTGGGATTTTCTCTCTATTATTGTTGAGTCTTTACATTAGAATATAGAGTACCTTGAGGCGACTTATTATGCTAAATTGGCGCTTAAGCTAAAACTGAATTGAAATTGAATTAATCAAAGCTTTAGTCCTGCTATGATGATTATCTGCCAGCTCTGGACATAAACAGTAAAAGTCCAGGGACATATTTAAAATTTTCACGAGCACAGAAAATCTGCTGGAAAATCTGTGCTGCTGTGTGACCAATCAAAATACTTTACCAGTAAGCTATTCGACTCATGCATTTAACAGCAACCTAACAACAGGCCAAATCCTGATTTCATTTTAAATTACAGCTGCAGCGTTACACTCACTCACACACACACACATTCATTTTTAAGAATTGGCCGCTTGACACTTAGACAGCTGTTCAGTTTCACACGCTCCCTTATAAACTAAACTCAGAATTAGTTCAGTGCTGGTGACTTCTTTCATGTGGCCCGAGCCAAGAAGCAAAGAGCCAAGACACCAAGAAGTCAAACCTGTGGGCTGTCTGTGCTTTGTACTGTTCTGGTTTATTCTTCTAATAGCATCAAAAAACATCTTGAATCTACTGCAGAGTTCTACAATTGGAAGATTTAGTGGCAAGGCCCCTGAATTTTCTGTGAGCTACTCTAAATCTGATCGCATTAATGTCAAATACATAAAAAGACTTACAGATCCTTAAGCACAGAGAGAGACAAAGCATACAGCTATAAGAACAAAGAGACTGGGATCCAGCAGGACCCAGCATGGTATATATTACCGTCAGTAATTTGTGTTCAGCATCACCACTGCTGGATGACATTAAATAGGGGAAAACTTTAAGGCTGTTATTATTGGGTACAACCATGCATGTAAATGTGTGTTCTTCCAGTATAGGATATAAAATTCGATTAAGTTTTAATTTAGTACGTTTTCCCTCTGACCTTTAGCTACACCTTTTCCTCATGCCATATGATACACACACAACAGCAGTACTGTTGAGCTCAAGCTTGATGTTGGAACGTTTAGTCTCCATCCAGTGTTCTGGGAAACATAAACAACTAGAAGACAAACAGACAAAATATCACATCTTAAATGCACATTTAGTTCCCGCTGCCCCAGACCAAAGCATTGGCTTTATATGCCAATAGGATGGACAAGATTTAAGAAACAAAATAAAAATGTAAAAAATCACGAAAATAAAAACCCTTCCACTGGTGAATGTGGGAAGGTACATCAACTGGTAACATTGGACATCAGACGTATGTACAGAGCAAGACGGAACAACATGTCAAAAAAGCCTCACAACTCCTCAAAGAAGTAGTCTCACACCAGATTAAAATAATAAATAGCACAAAGAAGGGAGTTAAATAGAGATGGAAGTAGCTGTGTTCGTTTAACATTGTAAGAACCAATCACAATTTACTGCCTCACAAAGTCACTCAAATCCCGCTGGCCAGAGTCCATTTGACGCCAGTCCTGTTTAGCACTTTCTCCAGTTCCAGCTTGGTATAATAAAGGCTTCTTTATGATCCACTGGGCCTGCTTCATTATTTACAGTCAGATGTCATTACGAGCTGGGGCTGCAGAACCTGCAATATAGAGTGCTCCACTCTTCTGTCTAATCCACTCAAATTCACCAACAGGTTGAGAAACATGCATTTCTGTACAGAGTTTTCTTCTAGTTTGGTTTACAGTTTGATCCTCTTGTTCATATTGTAATGAAAATCTTTTAAAATTCACTCTCAACTTCTTAAATGATAACCTAATAGATAAAAAGCTTGAAAGCACCTCAATTTAGACCAGCGGAGGACGTTCAGATCTGAATGTCAAAGGGAAGTTTCTGTTGGAGTTGGTGTTCAGACGCTTTTCCTAAATTTGTAACATGTCCACACGTGGGACTCCAGATACACTCAACCGACACTTTAAACAGCATGGAGCATTTTCTTTCCTTCTTTTGTTCACTTTGTTCCCACACCTAAACTAAACCGCTCTCAGTGTCGTGGCACAAAACCGGTGGCAGCTTATGCCCGTGAGTCTTAACCGAGCCAGCACTGCAGAAGCAAACACTGAGGAGAACATAATGGAAACCTCTCCTGTAGCGGGTCTGCAACACAGAACACTAATGTCCTGGGAAAGCTGATCTGTAACCTCATCAAAGCAGCCGCCATGATTTTTCTTTTGCCTTTCATCTTCATGGTCGCAGTCAGTCATCTCGTGGTCAGACCCCACCTATCTGAAGAAACCAACAAAGCCCTTACTGTAGGGAAACCAGCAGAAGGATTATATGTTATATATCCATTAAGTGAAGAAAATTAAAACTCATCAGTTCTACTTGCTGCTGCTCAAAATAAAAATAATCAAAGTTCCTGCTGAGTTAAACTGTTACCTTGATTGCTAACAACTTGTTTTGGATGTTTTAGCCCTTTTCATTATGTATCACTGCTGTACATGCTAAGTTTTAAGTTGAAGAAACTCTCCACTACAGAGAACAGTTTGACAGCTTTCTTTTTTGTGCTGTTTTCTTGGGTTCAATTGACATTTGAATGGTATTTGACAGCCTTTCAGCAAATACATGTTTGTCCTTCTGTCAAATTCTTGTTCTCTTTCCAACAACATAGAAGCAGTGAAAATTAATTACTGTATGCCTGGGGAAAGAGTGTCCTTGAAACTGAAGCGCAACAATTGTTTTACAAAGTACTTGGAGGGAAAAAAAAGTGCTTCTTCAACTTCAAGAACATGACTTTGAAAAAAAAAAGTCTCTCTTTCCACATGACAAAATAAATGGAAGCAGTTTTTTGCCTGGAAGGTACGAAATCAATCTAAAAACATCTGCTCTCTTTTGAGGGATAGCTGTGATTCCTAATTAATGGGCAAAAACATGCAAAACCACAAGTATGGTCCTTTTAGGGACAGGCGGGTTGGATGATTTTTCCAAATGCTTCAAATCGACTTCTGGAACGAGACTCGGATTTTTGTTTTTATTTTTTCACTTTCTCTCTGTAGAGCGTCCAAATCCAAAGAATCCATTCAAATGTCCTTGTCATGACTCACAGTCAGTCAAACTTAGGGATTTGGGCATGCCGTTTATCCTTCATTCAACATGCGATGCAACCTAAGCCTTTTTATTCATACCGTCATTTGTCCCGGTGAAACAGTCCTCGCTGTCCAGATCCTGTACATACTTCAGTCACTCGCGTGTAGCTTAGCTTGTTTGTCTCTATAATGAAAGAACGCCATGTTTGTTTGTAGATAAGTGCATGCGCATGAAGTAGTCTCTGTACATCCAGTATGTGTGTGTCTCAGTGTATAAGTTAACTTTGTATGTGTACATGTGTGCATTTGTGTGCATGTGTGCGTGTGTATGCGTGTGTGTGTGCGGTTGTTGAAGTCACTGAAAATCTGCCCTCCTGCTCGACCACGCGTTCAAGCACTCCTCGGCGCCCTCTGCTGCGGTTTGCTCCTGCTCTTCCTCCCCGCTGCTCTTCCTCCTCCGCCTCCGCCTCCTCTTCCCCCGCCATGCTTGTGCCTCTCTTTTTCCTTGTTTGGCTCCGCCTTTGTGTCACCATGGCGATGGTGGTTGCGCGGGGGACGGTATCCAAGAGCCTTGCAGTGTTGGCCGAGGTTTCCGGGGTGAATCAGTGCCATCACGTTCTCGTACCACGGCTGGGTTCCAGCGCTCTGATAGGACGACCCCGACCAGGAAGCCAGGAGGCGATTGGGAGAGGGGCTCCAAACAGCGAGGCGCACGGTGACCGCAGTCCAGTGGTAGCCGTGCTCCTCCACCTGGCAGTGGTACACCCCACCATGAGACAGCTCGGCTCGACGAATCAAGACGCCCCGCTCGATCACCACCAGCTGGTCACCAGTTACCACCTTACGATAGATTTTTGGATAGGAAATTTATTATTGGATAATCTCAAACAAAGTGGTTGTAAACATCAATGAAAGCACAAGTGTAAAACATGTGACTGCACCTGGTTTAGCTCAGCACTGTTCTCTCCAGCCTGTTTGTACCAGGTCACTGCAGCATGTCTGGATCTAGGCAAACACTCCAGGTAGGTGCTGTTACCCTCTGCCACCATCATCACCCTCTGTTCTGCCTCCACCTGCAGCCCGGCTAAATTAAAGAGAGAAAAGGCGGAACAGGTTAAAGATATTTTACATATACGACAGCCTGGCAACCTGTCCAAGATGTAGTCCGCCTCTCACAACTCTTAACTGGAACAGGCTTCAGCCCTATCAAACCTTACTGAGGCGCTGGTAGTGCTTCATAATGGGGCCTGAGCATTGTTCAACAGGTAAAGCAAAGATCCTGAATGGAAACAATGGAAGCTGCTCACCTCCCTGTCTGACACACTGAGTCAGTGGATCCTCATCTTCTCCTAAATGACGAGCATTCCTCCTGTAGACAAGCAGACACCACAAGCTTATGTTAGACAGAATGGACAGCAAAGGGATTCATTTACTTAACATAGTGAGAGCGGCACTAGGGGAAAGGTCACGCATTTTGGAGTCAACTGCCTACAAAGGCAGAAAGGTCAAAAGTGAGATGGTAGTGGATGCAAATGTGATATATAGAATTCCCATATATCATGCCTATACTGTATGTTGCCATTACAAACAATAGCAGTAAGAAACATAGTGTTGTTATTTTGACCTTCAGATCAATCTATTGACACAAACCCATCTATAAGTTTTATCAGAATTCATTCAAAACTTTTCGAGCTATCGTGTTTAAAGAGAGAACGACACACAAGCAAAACCATAACCTCCTTGGCAGAATCAATTTGCTCACTGGGGCAAAAGTCAGGATGTCATCATAATCAACCTAATCATGGAAATTATGGCCAGTTGTGATACTTATTAAAGAAACAAAATCTTAATCATCTGGAAAAAATGCCTCAAATCTAATCAGAAAAATCTGAGCTTAGGTGTAACTTGAACCACGTTCCTGACTATCAAGAAATGTGGTTTAAATTAAATTTGGGAAGATTGATTCCACATTGATTCTTTTCATAATAAAATAACTTCAAGTCATAAGAGGAAACTCAATTTGCTGTTATCGGTACTGTCTGGATCTGGATAGAGCTGGTGTGTCCTCCCTACCTGCGCACAGTTGGCATATAGGGGCTGCAAGCATGTCCATCCCAGGTGCAGTAGGGATCCCTGGCCAGGCAGCACTCAGCGCAGGCCTGACCGTACAGCTCACACTGGTAAAGGGCCAGCTGAGACACACCCTCCCTGGAGCCCACAAACAACCACTGCTAGAGGAGAGGGGGTGGGTGAAAGATTGAAATAAAGATGGAGGAGAAAATAACGATGGACAGGGGGGAAAGCAGAGACAATGTGGGAGAGTCAGAAGAGAAAAACAAAGGGGCATCAAGTTCACTCCCCTGCAACACGGACACTTTGACAGTTACCAGGAAAAAAAGCAGATTCATCTCCACTATGTGACTCACAGATCTAACTCAAGCTGTAGCAATGTCAGTGGCCAGGGAGAGTGTGTGTTTGCATGCGGGGTGGAAAACCGAGAAATGTGGCAATGCTTGCTTTTTATAATCTTCATGTGTGTGCGCGAGCTGCGGTTTCTTTTTCTTTTTTTTTTGCCCCTGATCCCAAACTGTTTTAATAATGCAAGGTGCATTTGTGTGTGAGCATCTCTTCATTATTGCTCTGACTGAGGTGAGGTAACCATGGCAACTGGTGATGAAGCCGTCCTTGGAGACGCAAGGTGGAGAGACGAGTGAGAAGTGCGATGTTACCCTGTGTGAGTGCGGCAGTTTGGAAGTTTGAAAGCGAGTCTTGTCTGTTACCTTTTTCTTTGAAAGTGCCATGGCTGTCACAGGTGATTTGTGCTGTGAGGGAGACAGGAAAGGAAAACTGAGAAACACATCAGGTTTATACTGAAGCTAAGATAGATAGATAGATAGATAGATGGATGGATGGATAGATAGATAGATAGATAGATAGATAGATATAGGGTTTTACATAGCACATACATTAAAATACAGAGGAAGAAAAACAACACTGGTCTGACCAAAATGTAGATTTTG
>VUQR01037238.1:0-17802 GCA_015108515.1 Hemichromis elongatus
ACATTTACAACTTGTTTTTTTCTGGGGTCCTCATGGCACCCCATCGAGGAGCAGTAGGCTGTGGATCTCTTAAGATCTCACTGTTGGGTTTGTAAGGTCATGCTACTCCTACATTTCTGTCTTGTTCAAAGATAAGATATAAAACAAAGTTCAAAGCTAATCGACCTGTGTGTTCTCCTTTTTAAAAAAATAAGAATCGATAAGAGAATCGATAAAGAATCGAATCGTTAAACAGAATCGAAAATGGAATCGGAATCGTGAAAATCTTATCAATACCCATCCCTACTCACTTTGCATAAGAGATGTGCAGTAAAATGAGCCTGTTTGTCAGCTTTTCTGCGTTGTCTGATGCTTTCGGTATGTTGCTACTTCACCGTCACCAAATGCATTTTCACTGACTACTTCCTGGATTTGGTTTGCTGTTGCCAAATAGGCTGTAGTGGAGGAGGATTGCATGCCCATGGAGCAGTTCAGTCAGCATCTTCTACCCAGCCTGCTCAGCCTCTCATCAGACCCTGTGGCAAACGTCCGCGTCCTTGTGGCCAAGGCTCTAAGGCAAAGCGTGATGGAGAAAGGTAATCCATAAAAAAAACTGTCCAAAAAAAAAGCTGTCAGCGTTCAGTTTTACAAAAAGTTAACCAACAGCATGGCGTGATTATTACTGCTTTGATTTTTGAGATGTTGGCAGACTTGTAGATTTTCGCGCTTTTGGCAGAACCAGGGGAGTCGTCTCTCCCCGTTTCCAGTATTTATGATAAGAAAACTGTCATTGAATTCGAGCCACATATTCAACAGACAGACGTGAGTGAAATCTGTCTTCTCTTAAATCCATTTGTTCTGAGCAGTGTCCTCTGTGACTGCGCAGTATGCTTAAAGTAGACTTTGCATGCCAATGTCCAGCCTAATATTTTTATTTTTGAATGCCAGCAGAATAGCTTAGCATGATCTACAGTTTAAAATAATCCCTATTAGTCTTGACCCTGTGGATCTCCTCAGTTCACCCTTTGTCTGGAAAAAAAGTTGATTGTGGCTCCTTTTAAGCCAGCTTTCTTCTGATTGGTGTAGCTTTGTAAACAGAGTTAAAACAGCAGGTGAGTCAGGTTTCTGTGCTCCTATCCAGAGCTGCGGAGTGACCATAACATTATTTTTTCTTTCTTTTTTTTCCTTATTGGTCTCACAGATGACATACAGATCCAAGAGTAGAGGCTAAAAGCTCAAATTCCATACGATAGCAATATAAAATAAAGAAAGCATAATATTTCTCCTTTGAAATGGTAAAATAAAACCTAATGTATGATAAAGGTAGCAAAGATGAATCCTCATCATCATAAGCTTTTGGTTCTAACAGACACCTCTCTGTTTGAGCGTATTAAATATATATTTTATATTAGTAACTGTATTGAGCTCATTCGGTTTTGTGATAATGAAGCTATAGTTGCTTTGCTAACGTGCTGCTAACAGTATGTATACATGTGTAGATGGATTCAATTAGTGCTTCTTTTTCTTTTTCTGGTTGTTTTTCTCCTTTCAGCACAAGCTCTGATCATTTGCTCATAACTTTTGACTCTTCCCACTAACTGAGTTTTGTGTCCAGCGTACTTCAAGGACCCGGGCTGTGCTTGCGCTGACGAGCTGGAAGAGACCGTGATGGCTCTGCAGTCCGACAAGGACCGGGACGTCCGCTTCTTCGCCAGTCTGGACCCAAACAAAGGCTTGATAGACACAGCCCCGCTGATCTAGCCTCAGCTCTCCCCCCTCCTAGCCCTGTTACAGCCCACCTGCCTGTCTTACCTGTTTGTTTGACTGACACACAGTCAATTGTAAACTGCAACACCAGCACCTGACCGGATTCCCCCGGCCACTCGCCTGCTGGGCGGATTCGCACCGACGACCACTTGAGAAACGATGGCAAATGTTCAGGTTGCTACATAAAAGGTATGAGCATGCTCAAGCACCTCAGCTCTGTCTCTGGTTGGGCACTACAAAGCGCACATTTACCTTCACAGCAACAACAACGAGGAGGAGAAGAAAAAAAAAAAAAGAGCAAACTTGTGAATTTTCATAAGATGAGCAGGACTCGGACGTCAGCTGGACTGCTTTGCGTCAGCTGCCGTATTTTAAACCTGAACTTTCTCTCTCGGCCTCCTCCACACTAACATCGACTCAGTCCCCAAACACAGACTTGTAAAACTACGACAGGTTCTCTGTCTCCAAAGCTAATTCTAAGCTTGACTATGAAATTGAGTTTTTGTTCTTGTGTCTTCTTTTTTTTGTTGTTTTTGTTTTTGCCTTGTGAATTTCTTAACGAACAAGCAGGCGAGGCCTGCGTGACTCTGATGTGTGCACTAACTCAGGGGGACTCATCTGAATCTCAACAGCATTATTAGCTTACACATTAAGCAGAAGCTCCTGGATCCCTCGTGGAAAGAAAAGAAAAAAGAAAAAAATCTCCAGCACTCTGAACAGCAGACCAGCCAAACCAAGTAGCTCTGCTGGTGTCTCGCGCCTCATTTCATCTTAAATGCCTGTTGTCTCAGACATCCTTTTGTCTTCTAAGATGTCCTCTGGGTTATTGTCTTTTCACTTTTAAGCTTCTCATATTTCTCCCCCCCCTCTCTCTCTCTTTCACCCGGTCTTTGTGGGCCACCAAAACCACTACTGCTGCACAGAACTTAATGCGATTCTGCCACTCAGCGTAACTCAATTAAATTCATATCTTTTATAGTACAACAATGACCTAATGAACTTTTGATCGCTTCCCTGCTCCGTGTCTGTTGACCAAAAATGTGACACAAACTGTCTCCCAAAGAGCAGGAGGCTGTTGAAATACCTCTGCTTGGACATGACTGGCCAGTGCGAGGAGCATCTGTGGTTCAAACAGGCTCTGAATGTCCTCAGTTGGTGATATTTTTTTTGTTTTGTTTTAATTTTTTTTTATTTTCCCCCCTGTGGTCTCAACTCAGATATTAATAACAAGGGCTCATGAAATGACACAGGGTGACGAAAAACTCAGAGAGAATAGGAAGAAAGCAAGCACACTGATGGATGTTTTTTGTTTTGTTTTGTTTTTGCATCTCCCCCTCCCTCATACTTTGTGTGTTTGTGTGCGCATGTGTGTGATTGTGTGTGTAAAGGTCCATTTCACTTAAGGTCGACCTCCTGATATTGAGCTGTGACCCTGGCGGTGTTCAGTGGATCTAACTTACGAAATAGGAACGGCAGTGTTAGTAGACTAAAAACATGCCTGATCATTGTTTCCCTGTCACGGTGGAATGATTTTAAGTATGAGATTTTTCAGACTTTTGTACAGCTTTGAACCTGTGGGGGGGAGGGGGGGGAGGTTATGGAACCAAGGCCAGTGTAGTCGGGTTTTCACCCAGTTTGAGACGTGTTATTAATATTGGGAGCAGTCACCAAGTCACTTTGTGTAGTCTCTCGAGCTTGTCTGTTTTTCCTCTCTTGTAAATGGTAAGCCCCCTCTTTTTCTATTTTTTTTGAGCTTAGAAATAAGTTGAGAACTTAAATGGATTGTGGTGTGTGAGCTTTGCATCTCAAGTCTTTCTTCCTTTGAAAGGAGAGCTCACTGCAGTAATGGCGGTGTCCACTCATCTCGTCTGTCTGCAATTCGTGTCCCATCTCATTTTTTTTTTTTTTTTTGAAATGTAGTAGAACAGTTAATATATACATTTTATGAGAATTATTTTTCTTTTTCAATTATGCACCACTGTTCAAAGATTTTATATCCTAACTTTACAAAATTTACAACCTTTGTAATATTCAATGGTTTCTTTTAAAAAGACATTTTATGTAATGTTATTTTTAGTATTCTGTAATTAAAATGATGAAAATTATGAATCTGTGCTGATTGCTCTGTTTTGTTCAGCCGATGTTCTTATTAAACACTCAGTGGCCACTTCCTGTTAGATACACTGGTTTAACTGCTTTGCGCAAATATCAAATTGGTCAGTCACATGGTAACCATGGCATGTAGACATCAAGATGATCAAATTGAGTATCAGAATTAGACGAAAGGTGATTTATGTGACTGAGTGAGGCTGGGATTTTCTCTCACAGCCATCTCTAAGGTTTACAGAGACTGGTCAGAAAATATCCAGTAAATAGTTCTCTAGACTGATGCTAGAGGAGAATGGACAGTGTGCTTCCAGCTAATGGACAACAGTAACTTAAATATCCATGGTCTACAGAAGAGCATTGAACAAGACGACGTTGGCTGTCAGCTAAGAACAGAAAACTACCACTTATGCAGAATAATAAAGCACTAGGAAACACATTGCCTGATCCGATGAGTCTTGATTTCTGCTGCAACATTCAGAAGGAAGGGTCAGAATTTGAAAGAAATCATGGATCCATCCTGCCTTGTATCAATAATTAAGGGTGGTGGTGTTATGGTGCAAGGTTATGACGACTCCGGCAAACTGTTGAATCTGCCGTGAAGAAATAAGACGGGTCTGAAAGTTAAATGCGTACCTATTAAAGCGCATTTGATAATACAGACTTGATTTCGGGACGCTGCAGCTGTGTTTTGGACCGATGATGTCATTAAAGCTGAAATGTTAAAGGAACTGCTGTGATGTGAAATTGCCACAATTTCGTAACACTTTTAAACATAAAATCAAACTGCTTTTGATGTTTTCTTATTAATCAGAATAGGGCATTAAATTACCCCCCCACACACACACACAAATTTGCTTGCACTCTTAAGAGCACAAAGTACATTTATTATCACTTCTTTAAAATCTTTAGATTTGAAGCAGAAGTTCACTTGAAAAGAAACAAATGAATAGCTGATTAATTGGTCTGTCTTTAAGGTTTCTGCCGTCCTTCCTGCACAGATGTTGGGAACTCCTGACAGAGCCCCTCACGTCTTTCTGAAAAGCAGCAGCTTGCGGTCCCATGCAGTGCTGCCAAAGCTCTGGATTAGCTCCATGCCACAGTGTCTTTCCAGGTGTTCCCTGGCATGATTGGCCACATCCCCTCGGATCTTCAGGGTCTTAAAGTGGTCAAAGTCCGAGCGGCCCAGCTTCCTCAGCCGCCGGGCTGCAGAGCGATAACACTTCCAGGGCTGGGCCTCCAGCAGGAGGTGCTGGCTCATGGAGGACAGGCTAGAGAGGAGCTGCAGCAGGCCTGAGTCTCCGTGGTTTAAGTGGACCCACATGGTCACAGCTAGACACAGACACAGGTGAAAGTGGGAGCAGCCGTGCAGGCTGAGGTAGTCCCGTAGCTGCTTGGTGTCTTTGGTGATGTCGAGAGGGATGAAGGTGATTCTGCTTTGCAGAGGGTTCATCTCCTGCGCTCGCTGAACAAGAGTTTCATCCAAGTCGAAGCCCAGGAGGTGAACTTTCCTCCTATCTGTGTTTTCCTCAGACACGGACTCAGGCACCAGATGCTTGTAGAAAGCTACGCTGAGTTCCTGCCGTTCACAGGGTGAAAGCAAAAACGAGAACAAGTTATAAAGCTGGCAATTTAAAAGGAATCTTAAATATCAACCTCTAAAACAGTATTAAAAATTACTCTGAGGAAGCTTTTTAATGTCACCAGAACTTAGGTAATGGGTATGATCCCTGAAATTCGAGCCTCTGATAAGTCATTCAAGTTAAACGTGGTATGTATGAGGACAGAAATTTACATTTAAATATTAGTCTGGATTATAAAACGAGCCTACACGCTAAATTGAGCATTTATGCATAATCGAGAACATATCGAAAAAACTACAGAGGTGGACTCACCCCTGAGTTACAGCCCACGTCCAGGATCAGCGTGGTCTCATCACTGTATCCTAAATCCCTGAGCAGTGAAGGTGGAATCAGACTCAGGCGGTTCTCCGGAGGGTTAAAGCTGTAATAATTTATGAAGTTACCGTAAGGAGCGGCCCCAGGATCGTTTATTTCATCGTCAGCATCAGCCTCACTGCTCTTCGAACATGTTGCCATTGTGATGTGTGCGCCTCCTAAATGACTCCGGGTAGAAAACAGTGCTGAGCGAACTTTTAACATTATTTAGTTAACTATTTAAAAGTAAACTAATATCAAACTATCCATGTAAATAAGATCATTTATACTAAGTACCAAAATGGCTATATATAGCTAGCATAAGACCGATAATGACGCAGATTTTATTTTTTGAAATGAAGAGTGTTGAACAGTTTCAATAGTTGACAGCAAACTACTCAAGTATAGCACACCGTTTAATGGAACTGACATACTCAAGGGCTCTGGGTTCTAGGAGGCAGGGGAGAGCCAGGGTGGCAACACACTGACGTTCAGCATGGCGCCATGGTAACGGTAGCTATGACTGAGGGCTCTGAGACTGTCTGTGGGTATACAGCAGGGATGTCAAGCTCATTTTACACAGCGGGCCACATACACAACCCACTTTGATCTGTAGCGGGCTGGGGGGAAAAAATTGATATTTTGTTATGCCATTTCATTCTTTAGCTCTTAGAGTATTATATAATAAATGACCACGGGGGGTTTTATCGCTAGGAAAAGCTATAAAACTTATGAAAAAACAGTTAAAAGTCAAAAATTTATGTACTCTTTCAGATTTTCAAAAGCTAAGCTAAGCTAAGCTAAGATAAAACTTTACTAATCCCTCGGGTGGGTTCCTCTGGGAAATTCGGTTTCCAAATAGCACAGCACCGACAGAAGTTACAGAATGTGAGTATAATATTATATATACACATATATAAATACAGAGACATATATAAATAAAGAGTATACAAAAGGGATAAATAAAATAAATAGGAATAAGAATACACGGGAATTGCACATTTCAAGTATTGAAGTCTATTGCACCGTTGGTTATTAACAAAAAGTATTGCACAGTGAAAAGGCACTATAGCTTAGTTGTCCCCCCCCTCCTTTGTCCTCCTTTGTCCTCCTGTTTCCCCTCCCTGTCCCATCCAGAGAGGAGTTAAACAGTTTGATGGCGTGTGGGACAAAGGAGTTTTTAAGTCAAATTAAGCTGTCCAGTGAGCCGGATTGGAGTCTGTGCCAGTGAATACATTTACAAATTTTACAGTACAAAGTTTACAATATAAAAAGTAGAATGTACAAATAAACAATTTAAGAAACAAATTATAAGAAGTGTGGAAATAAGCAGGAAACAGTATAAACAGTGTACGTGCAGTGGAGTGATGTATGAGAGTCCAGACTTGCACTACCTGGTGTAGACAGACAGCAGGTCAGGAAGCTCAGAGCGAATGATGCATTTAGCTGAGCGCACCGCTCTTCGAAGGTCTCGTCTGTCTTGCTTGGTGCTGTTCCCATACCAGTTGCAGATGTTTCCCGTCAGGATGCTCTTGATGGTGCAGATGTAAAAGTTCTTAAACGCTCTCAGCGGCAGATGGAAGTCTCTGAGTCTTCTGAGAAAGAAAAGATACTGGCAGACTTTCTTGACCAGGGTGCTGTTATCACATGACCATGACAGGTCCTGAGTTACCCAGGTATCGGAAGTTATCCACTCTCTCCACTGGTGCGCCACTGATGATCAGGGGCTTGTAATTTCTCACCTGTTTTGTAATGAAGTCCATGATCAGCTCCTTAGTCTTGCTAGCGTTTAGGAGGAGGTTGTACTACTGGCACCAGTTCTCCAGGTTCTTAATCTCCTCCAGGTAGGCCTTCTCAATGCTGTCAGAGATCAGGCCCAACAAAACAGTGTTGTCTGCAAACTTCACAATGGAGGTGGTATCTGATGTAAGTCGCAAGTACACAGTGAGTACAGCAGCCGGCATAAAACACAGTCCTGAGATGCTCCAGTACTGCGTGAGATGGAGGGAGAGACATGTTTTCCCACCCTTACTGATTGGGGTCTGTCTGTGAAGAAGTTAAGAAAAAAAATGCTTGATCTCATTTTATTTTTTTTAATTTTATACATGTAGTCTTATGTAAGAATACATTTTAATTCATATATTATAATTATTTAATTCTTTTACCGGGTCATTTTTATTTATTTCACAGTTTAGAAAACTAGCACCTTCACTGTAAAATGCAGACAGTGTTCTGAAATGTTCAAAAATAAAAATGTAGCGTCTTGATCTTTTAAGTACTGGGAAATATCTTAAAACTCAGAGATTTATACTCTGTGTGCGGCTGCAACCACTCCCTGTCAGTAGGTGGCGCTCCGCTGTTTTGCTAAAGCAAAAAAGTGTCCCATTTGAGTGCCCGTACCCGCACTTCACGAAAGCGAGTCCACTAAAGTAGCATAGCAGCTGTGCTGACATTGAAGTCTTATCGCAGGTTAGCCCAGTCTCATAATTCCAGGTAAGAAAAGAGAAAGTGTTCGTCACGAGTTTTTTTCTTCGAAGTCGTGTGTCGGTTGGTAACGCGGGCGAACAAAGCTGGATATCAGCTGTTTATTAGCTCATTGACAGGGCGCAAATAGCGCAAATTGTCCTGTCTGAGGAGAATGAAAACAGCTCCCAGGTGTCCAGCCAAAATGTGATCTTGTGTTACACGTTAACTGGTTAGATTTGTTTACATACTCCACTGTACCATAGTCAACATATTACACTGCTACCAATCCAATTATTGTGTGTCATTAAATCTATTTATTTTAAATGCAGACAGCCCGAATTCTCGTTAAAGCAAAAGGTTCTCTTATAAGGTGCTCTGTAGTTATCTCAGTGTCCGTCGCTCCTCTTTTTAAATCCCGTTTGTAATTTTTAACTTAGATCAGTCACTCTGAGAGTGAACAAACACTCCAACAGCTAAGCGAGAAGGAAACAAGCTGCATTTGCTTATTTTGTGCAGAATATGCGATGAATTTACCTTTTACTGAGAAGGCAGCTGCCCACGTTAACGTGGGCGTGTTTCCTAAATCAGCAGCATGTGTTTAACTGCGGATCTAACATCTGGAACTCGGAGATGGAATATGTCAACTAATCTAACCAGTAAACCTGGAACACTGGTATTTAAATTGTTGTAAGTCGCTTGTTATAATCTATCAAACATATATCTAATTTTTAAGGGAAGAAAGAACAATCCTGACCAAGTTAGAAAATCGTATTGCGTCTGGTAAACTGACTTTCATATATCCTTTGTTTTTTTATCCAGGTAAAAAGTCTAATTGACCTTAAACATGTGTTTTTCGGTGGAGACCTGGACAAGAGGGCAGCAGAAATTGCAGCAAATGTAACCTTACACAGTGTTGGCAATAAAAAAGACTGATTAGGATGTTGAACAAAGAATAGGTCTCTTACGTAGAGTCACTGGGAAAGTAAAAAATATATATTTTTATATATAACACTTTGTAAATCCTTTTGACTCCAATGTTTACCGATATAAGATATTAAACATCCAAACGCCTTGGCAGGAATAAAACCGAAAGAGTAAATGCCTCACTGCCTCCAGGTGGTCCTGAGACTTGTTTATTGGTGTAATCAGTAAAGCTGAGCTTAATTGTGTGTGTGATAAGCAGCAGGAAATGTTTTTGATCTCAGTTGTCTTGTTCCAGCTCATCCAGGCCAACGGTGGGAAGTACCAAGTAATTTACTTTACAACATTTAAGTATTTCCATTTGAGGCTACTACTTGTTAGGAACACGCGGGTTCACAACTTACTAGATTTAATATCCAAGTATAGTAAAAAGGTGTGGATGGTGCTGATATTTTTATAGTAGAGTTTTGCTCAAATTAATAGATAACCAATATTGGCTCTTTACTAACTGATGGAGAAATCAAGAACTTGAAGTCTCTTGTGGTGATTTGTAATGTTCTAAATGTCACTGTTTACTTTCCACCTATGAACCAATTTTAATCTCCTGTTTCCCGATTTCCTTCAGGATCCCCAGCATGGTGACAGGAAAGCGGCTCGCAGACATCGGCTATCGGGCGTTTTCCGCCTCGATGATGCTGCTGACGGTGTACGGGGGCTACCTATGTGCGATGCGAGGGTATCGCTACATGCAGAGGCAGAAGCAGCTGAAACTGGCAGCAGAGAACCAGGATCCTGAAGTCATCAAAGACTGACAATGGCTCCGCTTTTTGCACACATGTGGACATTTCTCATTCCTCCTTGTCCAGCAGTGAATCATGTTGGTTCTTCAGAGGACGCTTGTGTGATTCCAGCGAGGACCTGGCAGCCTTATAAAGACGAGGGTTCGTTTATAAAGCTCCCAGAAAATTAATCAAGAGCATATTTGCATCACTGGCTTCTGTCAAATTCATTCTGAGCTGCACTATTTCAGGAATAAGATGGATGTAATTGTTTGTATTATATGACATTAAATGCATTCAGCTACACCGTGTTGTGTAATATATTGAAATAGGACTCAAATAAGATGAGACAAACAAAAAGACTTTCAACAACAATATATTTGGAAAGGCAACTTTTTTAGGCTCAACTAGAAATATGATGCCAGAATTTTAGTATCGTCCTCATATCTGGAATTCTTTACAGGCATTGACCTCCAATAATTTCATCAACATTTTGGTCTCAGAAGTAAAAAAAAACAAACAAATAATAAAACAAATCTTTCACAACATTGCCAAACAATGTGGTAAAGGGTCGTTTCACGATAGACCGCAAAGGGCAGATATTTTCTGGCACACCGTCACTCACAGCAGGGGTCGTGCTTTTAAAAGGTGATAAAACCACAGCTCTAATATTACATTAATGTTGCTACGTCTGCTGTGACACGCCTGTGCCCTGTGCTGTCTGTTGTGAAATAACCCTTAGAAACAAAACTAAACAAGTTCATCTGACCAATAAAACTGGGAGAGAACTTTGAATCCAAAGAACATCTTCAAGCACAGGATAAATCCCAACGTTTGTAAAAATAAGGCTATGCAAATCACTCGCTTCAACAGACTTCATTGCAGCTTTTACGTGTCGCCTCATCACATGACCCAGTGTCTATTTATCATCTGTTCACCAACACATAAATGTGTGGGCACTCACCGTCAGTGTAATGTGTGTGTGTGTGTGAGAAAGTGGGAGCGAGCTTTGCGCGTCAGAGGAATGTCAGAAGGCAAACAAAGCTCTCTAAGACACTGCGAGGGGATGAACTGCAGGGGGCTTCGGGCTCCGTGTCACCAGCTGTTGTGGTTCTGAGCTCGGGCTTTGGCAGCAGCACAGTGGCCATTAGTGCCGTTTTCTCCCTTAGAGAGATGAGGGGAGGTCTTGAAGCCTTCTGTTGGCGAGGCCGACTCATCTTCAGAGCTGCTCTCTATGTCGCTGCGGACATCATTGCAAACCTAGGAGATGCAGAGTATGACGTTAACGCTAAAAAATGACAAACACCGCAGCAGACTGAAAGTGGGCCATTCTGTATGAATTGTTAAAGTGATGGTTTTAGCAACCTATTAATAAGGACACAATGTAGTTTTTTCTTGGTGACGTGAAAAAGTAATCACACCGTAAACCTAATAAATGTAGTTCTTCCTCAGAAGAACGGCAAAACCGATCAAGTCTTTCACAATGCTGCGGATGAATTTTGCCTTTCTCAACCCCCCCACATAGGGTCAGGTAGGTTTTGATGAAAGCAATTTTTTTAAAGTAATTATGATTTAAAGTGCATTTTGTATTATTTGGATTACCTTTGTCTGATATTAAAACATCACCATCAAGCATGTAAGCAAGCCATTCCATGGGTTAGGACATAAATACAGCAGAAAACTTTTGAGATGTCTTCGCCCATTTCTGATGGAAACAAGAACTTCCAATCAGCATCTCTGGTGAGTTACATTACAAGATGTCACTTATTGGAAAAGCACCTCTTCTCTTTCACTTACATTCATTTATTTACAAATTTCCTAAAAAGGTCTTCCTTGTTATCACCTTTTTATTAACATTTACATTAACATTTTCCTGTTGGTCAACAAGTACACAACATTTCCACAAAAGCTCATCTTGTTTATTACTCTAAATTTTCCTCCATATTGGACGCAAAACAGATGCTGCACCTTTGACAAATGAAGTTAGCGAACTCGCATCGATGCAGACACGGTGTTGGAGGGCTTTAAACTTTCACTTACGGTTAGTTATTTGAAGGAGGAAATAATTAAAGGAATTCTTCACATAAATGCAAATGGTGTGAGCGGGTGTAGGGAGAGGGCTGTGGAACGTGGCCTCACACTTTAGTTTGACTCACAGCGAGTAACGAACGAGAAAGAGAAGATGCTTCATGTTGATGGAAAGTGCATTTAGTCTGACTGTTTTTTGTGGTTCACACAACATTTGCCACAAGGTGGCGCTGTGGGACAATTTCAACACAGTCCTCCCTAATGAGAAACATAGGGACATACCTGACATTCATGACACTTTGACCACATTACTTATCGTTTACTCTCCTCTTACTGCTGGCTTCAAATTCGGTGCATAGACCGTCTAATCACAATCTACCGCAGCTACAAACGAATAGGACGGAGGATTTGTGAAAGAAATCACGGCAGAGGGAGCGAAAAGAAACTTACAGCCAAACACAGAGAAGTTGTCAAGCAGACAAAGCAGATGCAGAGAAGCAAGAGAGCAGCGGAGGAGGGCTCATTGGACAAAGATAGACAGAAAGACAGGATCTCCCTCTCTCATTCCAGAGGGAGTGGAAGCAAACTGCGTCTGCAGAGAGAACGGGACACAGTCAGGGATGGAGGGGAAAAAAGACAAGAGGCAGCAAAGGCGTTACCAAAAATAGCCGTAGTGTCATCTTGTACAAACATTCTGTAATCGCAGACAGATGTCTGATTGGTACTATTATCCTTGTTGATGTTGTTGTAAACGTTTGGAATGAGCAGTTAGGGAGAAAGAGACGTGACGCATCTTTTGTTCATCTTTGCTAACACGTTAAACTGAAATGTATTAAAAATATAACTTGCATCCCAGGGTGTGTCAACTGTAGTGAAGTGAAACTAACAGGTGCACATACCTCGTTGCAAAAAAAAAAAAAAAATCATTCTACCAAGTGACAAATACACTTTGTGTTCCTCTTGTGCAGGAAGGGTTTGATGTGTTGCATGCAAAGCCCAATTGGATGGTTTTCATTACTGACTGACCTGCTTTCAATGAAATGAAAACATCGGGGAATAGCGCAAAGTACCTTTTACAGATCGTTAGCAGCGACACTTCCCGAAGTCATGAGCAATATAAAAACATTCATTCATTAAACATCCATTTTTTTTTTTTTGGCTGTCCAACTGTTTGTTAAGTCAAACACCTAATCAGCCAGTCACATGACAGCACGTACACATGGTCAAGTCGACCTGCTGAAGCTCAAACTGTGCATTGGATGAAAGAAAAAGATGATTTAAGTGACTTTGAATGTGTCATGGTAACCCACGTAACCATCTCTATGGTTTAGAGTGAATGGTTAAAAAGTGAGTGGCAGTTCTCATTGTTGATGTCAGAGGTCATAGGAGAATGGACAGCGTGCAGAAACTCACATAACCACTAGTTAGAACCAAGGTATGCAGAAGAGCATCCCTGAACACACGATACATCCCACCACGAAACAGATTGGCTACAGCAGCAGAAGACCACACCCAGTGTCCCCGAGGCTACAGTTTATACAGACTCGCCAAAACGGAAAAAGAGAAGACTGGAAAAATGATGCCTGCCTTTTGTATCTCGATTTCTGCTGCAACGTTCAGGTGGTCAGCATAAAAGCATGACTCCATCCTGTTCTGTATCAATGGTTCAAGCTGCTGCTGGTGGCGTGATGGTGCTTTGCTTTGGCACGTTTCACTACTTAGTACTAACCAAGCGTCGTTTAAAAGCAACAGACCACCTGAGTGTTGCTGCTCACCATGTCCAGCCCTTTATCACTACAGTGTAGATAATGTAATGGCTCCTTTCAGCAGGACAACGCACTGCATCCCAAAACCTAAATTATCTGAAATCCGACTCTTGAATATAAAAATGATTTCACCGTACTCAAAAGGCCTTCACAGTCACCGGGATCTCAATTCAGTAAAGCACCTTTTGGGGTGGAACGCTGACATGCTTACCAAACCAAAATCTCTACGAAATGTTTTCAGCACCTTGTTGAATCTGTGCCATGAAGAATTAAGACAGTTCTGAAGGCAAAGGGTGGTACTAACAAATTGCACCTAATAAACTCTCCAATGAATGTGAATTAAAATGAATCTTGATGTCATTTTAATGGCTTAAATTGGAGATTTTCTTTAGTCAAAACAAATAGTTCCCCGACAGCTGAACTCTCCTTGTGACCCACCTTGCCTCGCAGGATGGCTTTGATGGCTATACGAGCTATGAGGTAGGACCAGATGATGTGCAGCACTTGGAGGACCAGAAGTAAAACGTTGAAGAGCCACCAGGACGGATATGGCCCGACTATGGCCCAGCTCTCAAACATAGTAGAGTTCAGGACCCTGTTTAAAGAAAGAGATAAACAGGCGTATGTGTAAAGACTGGATATGTTATAGTCTCAGAAATAGACCTGAAAATAATGTTTTAACTGCGAGCTTAACCAGCACTCTTTAAACAAGTCCTACTTTAACACACAGAGTGAAATCCCCACCTGCAAGCCAAAGGCAGCCATGCAAGCGAGTAACAAAGATCTACAGTAATGTCACTTGAGTGGTCTGTGAGGTCATGTCTTCCTTTACATCCACTTGAGTGACAGCAAGCTGTCAACAGACCCACCTCCCCAGCACAGGTATGGATTTCAGCCCAGGTAGCTGCAGCGGCAACACTACCTTTATCACTCATCCACACCAAGACACTGAATATAGCTGCTCAGGTTACTTTTGCTAGCGATAGGTTCCCTATTGTCTGTCTAACTGTTTCTCTTTCTGGAAGTTGAGCTGCAACATCCAGGTCTCTGGTGAGGAATAGCAGGCATCCAAACATGTCCCTAAATGTAAACATCAGCACTGATGTCAGTGTGCTGGGCCAGAAGTAAAGCCAGTGAATCTGTAAGATGTCCTGAAAGGGATCCATCTGATTTATAATAGTGCTGTTTCACATTATAGTTTTATTTAAACAGGACTGTATGGAATGTTTTTCTTTATTCTTAGGTCAGCAGAAGTACATTTAAGGACTGCAGATTAAGAGTAGGCTGCGTGTTTCTGACCAGTGTGAATATCACAGCCTACTTTCCCAATGCACAACAGGTAGATACAAAGAAAGAAGCTAAAATCTATAACTATCCATAGCTATTCACTCTGACATTGCTGGTGTACTTACCATATTGGATATATAACAAGTCGTGTGATAAAGAATGCCACGCTAAAGACGATGAAGAGGACGTCACACAAGCGCTGGTACTTGGCATAGTTGGCCATTTTGGCCGCCTGTTGAAACACACGCACAAAAAAAAAAGAAAAAAAGAAAAAAAAAAAGCAAACAACAGAAATAAAGCATTATAATAAGTTCTGTGCTGTATCACAGCACACGTCGGCTAAGAGGACGTTTCCAAAAACAGAAGTTGGTTCCAGTTCATCTCCATTGTTTAGAGACCCAGCTGGCGGTATGCAAAAAGGCTGGCAAACAATAAATATCCTTCATGGAAACCTCTCAGTGGAAAAACCACGTCCGCTCAGTTAGCAGTTGTATAATATAATGTATAATATTTCTGATTCTGTATCATACTCCCTTTAGCATAATAAGTTTCTACATGTCCCGACCCTGTCATCGGGATTCCTGCTGCGTCTCACATGTGCTTTCAATTGGCAAGAGCTCGCAGCTCATCTAAAACATAGCAGTTTATATTATAAATTGTATAAAATGGCTTTCAAAAGATGATTTATTCTATTCATCTATTTTATATGTGAAAGTTTTTCTGTTCAGCATCTGTTGTGACAGATATGTTTTACTGTGACAGGACGATTTCAAGAGTTCCCGGGAAATTAACACGTACAGGATGCAAAGCAGCAAAGAAAACAAAAACAAAAACAAAAAAAAAACTGCTTTCTGACACCACCGTGTGTAACTGACCTCTAGCAGGAAGTCAGAGGCGTCGTGTACGCACATCACGAGGCTCCCCACTCGCGCCATGTTGTTGACGTAAGAAAAGCTGATCAGGCTGACTGTAGCGAGGTGATGGATGAACATGATCAGGAAGTCCTAAAAAGTAGGTAAAGAAAAGAGGAAAGTCAGGGTACTGCGTGTGATCTATGATCGCTCTCCTGTGATGTGCATCTGTCTCCCTACCACTTCCATACTGAACTATCTCAACCACCTTTGAATGAATTTTCACCTGCACTCATGCCACTTTTTGGCTGAACCCTCTGGTAACCCTTGAACTTCAGCCAACGCAATCCTTAGGCCAGTATTTGAAGTTGTATTTTAAGTCTGTAAGCAGACTAAATACCAAAAGTTTAAATGTTTACAACAAAGGCAACACACATGATTATGCAGCATGTAATGTCCTCATGGAAACAGAAAGATAGTAAAACAAACACTAAAGGGGCAAACAGTCAAGCCGTTGAATAGGGACCTATTACGCCTTTTTCTAACTCCCTATTTTTACCCTTAACCTGTACTAAAATAGTTCTGCACAGTTAATGCCTCAGAATAAATCTTATTCATCTAAGATTGTGCTTGGTGCAGCCATCAGTTCATTAGCTTTCTAAATTAACCCATTTTCCTTTCCTTTTAACACCTCACGTCTTTTAAGCATTCTTTCTTCTCATTGGCTGCCCCCGTGTTACAAGAAGGTTCACATAGCAGGTTAGTCAGGCTGAGATGACAACGCTAAAGATTTCCTCTCTCGCGACACAAAAATCTAGAGAGAAGGACGTAAAAATAAACACTAAGAGCAATATAAAAACCTCAGTCATATTCGTTTATTTATATATGATGGAAAAGACGTGCATGCATAATATTAAACTAAATGTCATTTTCGCAAACAACTAAAGTGCTTCGGGATGTCCATGAGTCTGGCAAATTAACAAAAACATAAGTAAATTTACTTTAAGGAAAGTTATCTATGAGTGGTGTAGATTTTAAACATAGGCCAGTTTGTTCAAAAGCAGCAATCCTGAAAAAAAAAAAATGCAGCCTAACAACAGATCGTTTAATGCCAAAAAATCTACAAGAGAAACCGAATTTCAATGAGAGAATCAGCAGGTAACTCTTTGCAGTGGTTGGTGTCTAAGGTTTGTCTGTAAACCCAAACAGAACTTTCCAGGCTGGAGAAAAAGAAAGAAAAAAGGCTTTGATGCCCACTGCAGCTTGCCAATCAACATACTGGCAAATTCCAGGCCTGTTGGCATAATGTTGTGTGAACTGAGTAATCAAAGATAAAGAGGTTTGGCATCAGTGATGGCAGATGTGTTTGGTGCAGACCAAAGAAAGCTTTTAAAGAGAAACCCAATACCAACTGTGAAACTGAAGTGGAAATGCTACGCTTTACGGCTGCTTTGTTTCCTGAGAAAGCGGGCAGCTCGCAGTCACGGATTAAACTTTAAAATTGTAAATCCCATCATATCTCATTATATTTCAAAAAGATAATGACATAATAAACACGACAGGAGTGGTGGCGTTGGTTATGAGGACTTAGACCGAACGATAAACTGTTTGTGAGGGGTGCGGGACGCGCAAGAAAAACCCACAAAAATGTACAACCCACAATTAAATGTCAAAGGTGGACAATTGAATACAAAAGTGGCAATATTACTTTCTGAGCACAGCAGAATTTCACTGATGCATGATTGGTGGGACCAACTATGTGTTTTTGAGCATTTTTTGTTACCTTTGACACAACAATAAAAAAAAAAAAAAAAAAAAAAAAAAAAAAAAAAAAAAAAAAAAAAAAAAAAAAAAAAAAAAAAAAAAAAAAAAAAAAAAAAAAAAAAAAAAAAAAAAAAAAAAAAAAAAAAAATAA
>VUQR01037238.1:31413-43452 GCA_015108515.1 Hemichromis elongatus
TCAAAAATTATAAAAAAAAAAAAAAAAAAAAAAAAAAGCCTGCAGCATGTGCAACAGCTGACTAAAAGAAATTAGAGATGGATGACAGTGCAGAACCAACAACTTAGATCGGCACGTATAGTGTAACGACATTTGAAGTTCAATTACAAATTTTACTTCAAATGATAAGATAATTGGGATAAAATTATTACCTTTGTGCGAAATAACAGAACGTTGAAGGTAAACGACAATGTCTTTCCAAAGTAACTGTGACTATTGCTTTTAACATAATTGTTCATACCTACTTTAATTATGAAAAAAAGTCTTGTGGCAAATTTCTGTTGTCCAAAGATTTTAAAACTACAGCATATTTGAACACCTTTTTTGTTACATAAATGTTTTTTTTAAACAAACATACGTATATATAGAAACGATGTTTTAAATAAAATGGGTTCATTATAGAGGTTAGGTTAGCACATGTGCCTCAGACATGTAAGTTGCCCCGTTTCTGACTAGGATGAGACACCAACCCAGCCTCAGGGGGGGGGTCACAAGCTAGTACGCCACCCGGTCCCAAGCCCAGATAAATGGGCGGGTTGTGTCAGGAAGGGCATCTGGCACAAAATCTGTGCCAAATCAAACATGCAGATCCATCTGCAGTGGCGACCCCTGGGAAATAAGGGAGCACTCGAAAGTAACTTCTAGGATTAGAGCGGAAAAAGTACAAAACAAGCAGTCGTACATGTCCACATACATATGCAACACCGAGGCCAAACAGCTGTTCCATATACCGTGTAAAAACACTGTGAGCTTTATCCTCATCTCCCAGCACAGTGAAAGTAGGAGAAGCGGTACCAGAAACATCTCATCCCACACCGCCAGATAACTGTTCTACAGTTTTCTTTGTTCATCTTTATCTCAGAAATATCAAAGTACTAGATCACAACTTTGATATTTCTCCACAAGCTGACATCCTACATCTTCAACATTGTGAGAAACATAGGACACATTTTTCTATTTTTTTTTTCTTTTCTTTTCTTTTTTAAAGGTGTCATGAAATAGCACAAGTGTTAAAAAAATCCTGGGTAATGAGTTTCTAAAACATGAATTTAGGGCTTTATAGCTCATCTTCATGCCATTTCACTGAAGCAATGCAGCACTCACACCTCCACAACCGGTTTGTCAGGCTCGAGAAACTGATAAGCAGACAAAACCCTCCCCAACACATCCACTTCTAAACAAACCCTTCATTAAAACTTTCGATCAAACAACGAGTTGACATTTGCGAAACCGCCCTATCAGGTCAGTCCGTAGCGCAGTTCAAAACTGAGCCTGTGGTTTTCCTGTTGCCACCAAGGTCTGTCAGCCATTGTGGCAGTAGCTGAGATGAAAACCAAGTAAAGGATTCGTTTTCTTTCCACGCCTGGAAAGGTTTTGTTAAATTTAGTCTTCAGCATCCCCTCTATCGCTCATTTTTCCAGACAAGCAGGCTAAAGGACACAGCAAAGGAAACAACAAAGAAACTGTTGAAATTATAAGCAACTGTGAGATCTTTAAAAGGGTCGGTATCTTTATTGGCCCACCTGTAACAGCCAACACCTGCCATAGAAAAGCCACATGCTTTGTTTAAAAAAAACAAAACATAAATAAATAAATCAGAATTACAGCAGTAAACCCAGATTAATCTTTACTTGAGGAAGAAGACCAGATTTCTCAAGACAAGTACATCACATCTATGTAACAATAGTTAAACAAATAATGAAAACTCATTGCTGTACAGTAACAGAGTCAAATGCCTTCAAGACATCTTTGTTTAGTTGTTATTGCAGCTGGCTGTTATCCAAAGGTACCAAACACTTGTGTGTGCGTTTGGCGATCTTCACTTATGCAGAACAACTCAAGCGTTTTACGGATGGCTCCTAATGATATACTATGTGACGAGAGGATGAGCCGGTGTTGCGCCAAAAAGTGATCGCCTGCCAAAAACTGATTTCCGGTATTTGCCAAAAACTGACTGCTCGTATTTAAACTGCGATAAATAACTTGCTGGTCTATAATATGTGAAACATATGCCAAATGTATCCCTCGTGAATGACATCACGAGGGATACATGACGTCTTTTTGAACTACAAACAACATTCCTGTAACAAGGTAGAAGTCGCAATCAGTTTTTGACAGTAACTTTATATATTCTTTAATTATCCAGTTTAAAAAAAAATCTCACTGACATTAAAAATGTATTTTTGTAAAGAGTAATCTGGCCAAGAGGACAGCAGAAATTTGAACAAATACAACAATAGTTCTGTAAGCATATTTTAAGTGGACAAAAGGGACTGGATTGGTTATAATGTAGGTACAATAACACAGAGTTATAAAGATACTTGAGAAACAGGTAATTTTTACATTTTATATATAACCCCTTTGTAATTGCTGTTTATCAAAGTTTATTTGCCAACATACGTAAAGATATTACACATAAAAACACACGGAAACATTAGAAATCAGTTTTTGGCAGGCGATCCCTTTTTGGCACAACACTTGGTTTCATATGAAGCAGCGGACTAGCAGAGGTAGCTACACGTTCTTCTTTACCCCCACAAGACAACTAAATACGCACACAAAGATTACTCAACATCAGTCTGATGACTAAACAAGCTTCACCTGAGATGCTATTTTTGACAAGGGAGTGTTCCGGCAAAATCAGCAGTAGTGAACGTTCCTCTGTGTTAGCCTTCTTTGATATTTTTAACCTGAAATTTTAAGTAAAAATGGACAAGAAACTACAAAATAAAAGTGCAGTTGAGAGCATTTTGATGGCTGAGTCACTGAGTATAACGAAATGGCTGTTTGACGTGAGAAAAAGTTGGGAACCCGTGATTTAAAGAGAGTGGTCCTCCCACCGTTAGCTTACACATCTTCCCGCTGATGGGCACAGCATCCGTAAAAAATTACTTTTGGAGATTCTCCCCTCCCCCCTTTTAAAGAAGAAACCCCACCACGAGCGGCAAATACGAACCTTTCAAAGAGTATCCTTACGGTGAAAATTCCCAAAGCTAGCGGTAAGGCGGCAAACAAGTGTCCAGCTTTAGGATACTCCACCCCGGGAGCTGGGTCCGCCAGATCCGCCCAGGTTACGTTGTGAGGGAGCCAGAACCTCTCGTTCCAAAACCAGGCTGAAAGAGCAGCCATGTCTTCCCGCGTCCCTGCGCCCGCGCGGTTTGGAGCAAAGTATTTCTTGGCTCAAAGAAAAGATGTGTGAAACTTGTTGGATGACTGTTCTACCCCCCCGTGCTTCTTCTGTATACCGACTGCCACACTCAACTTTAGCGCAAAGTGGTAAAGTTACTGCAAAATTATCAATGCTTCCGGTGGTTTTTTCAAAATAAGATTCTTGACTACATAACGGTATAATGTTTCACGAAAGAAAGTTTAAAAAGCATCTATTAGTCAATTAAATTATTTCTCACCAGTCCTTTTTTTTCGTGGGGTCATAATAATTTTGTTACTTCTTTTAATTGCTGGAAATGGCTAACTTTGTGCCGCTCGCATCTCCAACATTAACTGTTTTCACTTATTACATAGAATAGACAGGAATTAAGCCTGTCTTTGCGTCACTGACCTTTTTTTTTTTTGAGAAGTATTAGCTTTGCCTGCAGAGGTGGAGGTATGCTCTAGAGAGAAGAGGAATTAAAGTTAGTAGAAGCAATATAAAAAATACACGTGAAGCTTCATGGAGCAGAGGTTGTGAAGGTGGACAGTTAAATATACTAATGACACGATCTATGATTCTTGGTTTGGACAACGTGACACTGACAAAAAGACCGGAGGTGGCAGAGTTGAAAATGTTCACATTTTTGTTCAGACATTAGCAATTAGTATTCATAGGAACAGCCAAGGTTAAAAAAACAAAACAAAAACAACTTGCAGATAATGAAACAGAGATATGGCTGAGATCGTTTGGCCACCTGCAGAGGGTGGATACTAAATATAATGGATAAAGTATGTTGAAGATTGAACTGTCAGATAGGAGGAAAAGAGACAGACCTCGGCGGAGGAGGTTCGTGGATTCAGTGAAGGAGGATGTGCAGAGGTTTGGTGTGACAGAAGAGTCAGGAATTACGATTTTCCTCCCCCCTCCTCTCATGAGTGACATTTTAAATTTGCTAGCATAGACCACTCGTTTAATTTCAAATGCAGGTTCCTGGATTTTATCTCTAACTTGACTCATATTGGTTGCCGAGCGGAATTGAGGAAGTAAGGTAAGTCCCTCCTCCCTCGCTGAAGGGATGGGCATGGCATGTGTGAACGCATGGCATTCGTATCCTTTCACTTTAATTTCTAGACCCTGACTTTCAGGCGCACACCTGTACATCAGAGTTGTGCTCATACAACTTATAAGGTTTAATAGCTCTTTCTCAGGAATGCCTATTTTTTGGTAATTTCAACTGGTGGCGCCTCATGGATAGTTTAGAAAAAGCCGCCAGATTAAGCGAGGAGTTTGTGATTGGTGCGATTGCTCCCCCATGTGGTCAGTGGGTGTATAGCAACTGTAAATTATCGAGAAACTTTATGCAACATCTTAGCCAGAAATTCAATTTTAAAACCTCGTGTTGGTTTATCAAAAATGAAAACAAATTTTAAAATGACACACAACTTTGTGATTTCAATTGCAGTACAAAGGTTTGGTATTGTCTTGTTCCGCAGAGTATGAGATGGCTGTACTCCTGTCTAATTATAGATGACCATTTGCTCCTTTGGAGAGAGTTATTCTTAGATATCTCACAGGCCAGTTGACTCAATAACTATGCAAGGGATTTCAGCAAGGGAGTCCAGTTTTAAAGAAGTGCTTAATGATGTAACTTTACAGTCCACCCACATAAATGAGCAACACAGCTCATAAACATTTAAAAAGAAACGTATTTCTGTGATCAAAAGGGTTGCATGGACAGGACTGTTGTTTCTCTGTGTTTAATCAGAAAACGGAAATATGCAGATTTTCATTTCAAGGCCAGAGCAAACAGGCTGCCACTGACTAACAGGGACTGAAAATTGATGGGATATATTGGCATATGGAGACAAACATATGGCTTTGTTGCACCTCCGGGGATATTTGCGACTCAATTAACTGGAGGAAATAACAAGGGCATTAATGATCGCACTGAATAAATTACAGAAAATTCATTAATCTATTTTGAACAATGGAGCTTTCATGTATGGGGGGGCTGTGGCTGAAAGCAGGATGTGGCCTTAAAGAAAGGCTGAAGGGGACGTGCTAGAAAATGGTAAAGGTGAAGAGTTTAGAATGGCAGCCAGACTGAACTCAGGTCAGATTACAGTGGGGCACTTCCTGAGTGTGTGCATGTGTCCTGCAGGCATACACCACCAAGTTCAAAAGAAAACATAAATAGACACAAAAATAAAACAAGATCAATATTTTATTTCAAAATAGCTTTTGTATTGTAAGCGGTCATATTTTAGGAACCCCACATGATGAAACAGTGGGAGTGGGTATTTTTTTTTTTCCCCTTCAGTGCTTCACAAAACAAACGCCTCAGTGAAAAGGCAAGTCAGGGCACTTTTACCACAAGGTATTATGTAACATTTCCTAACAGTCAGGTCATGGTTTGTGTGTTGTGTAAAGGAGAACAATTCAAATTCTTAAAACTTTTAAGACTTAGAAGATTTGTGCAGCAATCTGCTAATCAGTAAAGACAGACGTGGAAACCAAATGCATGCCTCTGTTAGAAACAACAGCAGGTCAACACATGCGGCTCAGGCAGGTGGAAGAACTCTGCTCCGCTTTTTCCTTTCTCTGTTTGAGACTAAAACATGAGGAATCAGGTCTACCTGTCCCCCCTTTAATGTCCTTGGTGATACTGTAATTGTAGTGTGAAAGTTTGTCCAAACTTCTATCCATTCACCATTCCCTCACATGTGCTCTGGGTGGTTTTGCAAGCACTTGATGAACTCTGAGACTGGGTGGCCATTGAAGCAGATCTGATAGACGGCAGTGAAAAGAGGAAACCTGCAAGGGCAAATGGAGATTTTTAAGGAAATAGTTCCACACTGACATTTTTGCCAGAGTTAGATGAAAAGACTGATAACGCTCTCATGTGTGTAGAGTAAATATGAAGCAGTGACTTTACACAAACAAGCTCATTAGTGAGCTTCAGAGGTGCTGACATGTGCGTTTGCTTATTTTTGGGAAGAGCCATTTTTAGTCACTAATCTAAAAGCTGGTGCCAGCAACTTGACTGTGTACTTTAATGTATGGCACGACTTTCTTCTACGAGTATCTGACTCATCAGGTAAGTATTGTTGTTTGTAAAAGGTAAACTAAAACACTGATAATAATAAAACACAAGAGACACTTACTTCTCCACCATGTTTTTCTGTTTCAAGACCTGGTGGACCTCGGTTGCTGTTGCTGGGCCCTGAAGCTTCTGACCGTTCAGCAGCTCGTTCTCCAACTGCTCGATGGTCTACAAGGAGAGACAGCGGGCGTCACATTATTATCATTTTCATAACAAGAGAGGAAGACCGACATGAGAGAGACACGAGCTGTTTCGTACTTTGCCCGTTTTGGCAAATGCCTCTCCAATCTTGCGGTTGCGTCCACCGTAGCAGGTCGTGATGAGGTCGGCGATGCCGCAGCTCTCCAGGAAGGTGGCAGGTGACACGGGGCAGTTAGTGCAGAAGACCTTGGCGAAGGAGATCATCTCCATCAGGCCGAGACGAATCACTGCTGCCTTGGTGTTGTCTCCAAATCCCAGGCCATCACAGAAACCCGCTCCTACTGCCACGATGTTCTGCAGCGATGATGAAGTTATATATGAATGCGAGGGATCTTTACTGTATAGATCCGAGTGTACTTTTTTTGACAAGCACCGTCTTTTCTATACAGTAAATACACCAACAGATTCTTTTAGATTTGCTGCTTTGGATGCATATGCACAGTGCGGTAAATATTATCAGTAACTACTTTGCAAAAAGTGATGTTTTCAGACAACATTGGAGATATTTACTAAAACCAGCTGTTTAAACAAGTCATTAACAATCAACTGATCTAATCAAACTTTTGCATGATGACTTATATATTATAAATAGTATTTTTTAGAGTATATATAATTTCTGTCCTTTTTTCACAGTTTTTAAGCATTTAGCTTGCTGAGGATGGAACACCTTGAGTGCGCCACAGATCTCCACAACATCAGACTCCTCCACCACAGTCACGCGGAAGTTGGTGGTCTGCATCAGCTCCTTCAGCAAGGACCCATGTTCTTTGTCTTTGCACCCTAAAATTACAGTAAAATGATCACAATCTGTTTCTATATTAAATTTAATAAGATTCATTCATTAAAGAAATAAACTCCATACCAATGGTTGTTTCACAGAACTTCTCATCAGCGACCTCGTTGGCAATGTTTGCACCCATGAGGACTGTCATGGTGATGCCCAGTTTCTCTCGGATAACCTCTGAGATCAGCTTCAGGCCCTCTGGACCTGCATCAACACCCTAAAGTAAAAAGTTATGTTAAAATCCCCTCAATTAATTGTAAAATATTTCTCAGGCTTTAGTGCGCTGTGTTTTTTTTAATCTTTTCTATTAGGATGATGTTACCTTGATAAGAGACATTCCTATCGCAGCCTTCTTTATGTGATCTTTGATGGTGTCACACACTCGCAAAATAAACTGGTGAGGGACCACAAAGATCAGGATGTCAGCTCCTTTCACAGACTCGACCAAGTCTGGAACAGCCAGCTAATGAAAGAGAGAAGTCAGAGTTAAGACATGGGATCAGCAAAGAGATAAAACACGGTGTATGTGCCCTCCTCTGGACTCAATAAACTGGCCTATAGGGAGAACGAGTGCTGTCGGACTCACCACATTGGGAGGCAACTTGTGACCGGGCAGATATTTCACATTTTCATGGTCCGTGTTGATGATTTCTGTGAGCTTGCGACCGTTCACCGTCTCCTCAAACACCCACATGTTCACTGTGGTGTCAAACTTGTCATACTTGGCTGCATTGGCTCCCACAATCTTGGCAATGGCAGAGCCCCTGTGGACATGGTGACACAGGAAATTATTTTTGCTGCCACAATGCTGGCTGGGTGAATGTACTGCTTGCAAAAACAAAAAAACGGTTTTCAGTTTTCTTCTGTGAAATGTAAACAAAACATGAATTTGAATTTCTGTGCTCCCAGAGGGATTGAGGGAGAAAAACGCTGTGCAAAAGGTTTAGCAGATACTCCTTTGGTATCAAGATGTTCAGATGTTCTCAGGTCAACAGCGCTTATGTCTGGGAGCTTGAACACAGAAAAGAGCTACACGAATAACAGTTTTTAGGAATTACAGTAAAATATCAGTGGCAAACTTAATATTGTCAGTCAGAGTTAAAGACATAAATCAATCCTTTCCCACTGGCAGATGGACCTCTATTAGTCTATAAAAGGAGAAAGTGTATTATGTGTTCAACCCAGCTGAAATATATATTTAGAAGGACCTGATTCAAATTCATTTTACATATAAGCTTAACATAACCGAAGCTAAGAGCTAGGAGAACTGAAATATGATCATTTAACATATTTCAGATCTCCTAGTTGACCTTTTAGGCTACCATGAGATACTGGTCAGAGCCGTACTTACTCAGGTACTTCACTAAAACTCAACACTTTTTCTGCACTGCACCTTAGAGATCCGAGGTTTTTTTTTTACCACATTTATTTTAAGGTATTATTTAGGATTAGGGCAAAGACTAACTGCTTTCTCTCCACCAGCTTTGCCTTTAAAATATAGGTAACCAGTAATGCATCAGTAATAATCAGTATGTATAGAAATAGTCAGGGTCCATTCTGCAGTATTTAAAAAAAACCCAACAACTTTGATAAAAAACCTGTAAAAGCAGCCTACAGTTTTAATCGTGATATAGTATTACATACTGCTTCCACCACTAAAATGCCACACTGGCTGAGAGACATCAATGCCCCATCAGTGCTGACTCAGCACTAATGTTGAAGAATAATGAAAAGGGAATCTTCAGTAAAGATTTTTTCAGGATATCAAAGGTCATCATATTCAAAGTGTTAAAAAAAAAACAACACTGCAGTCCTGCAAAACAGCAGGAATTTATGAATCATTTATCCACTCTCAGAGGCTAAAGTTGCCTCCTGGCCTCCAAGTTTACCAACTTTAAACTGCATTCACAAAAAGTGTAATCTCACAAACACCCCTAAATAAAAAGACAAATATGTTTATTAGAATTAACGTATTTATGCGCACCATTAACAGATTCCCCACCCCACCTAACTTCCCAAAGTGCAGAAAAAGTGATCTAAAGTCCTTTACTCACCAGTTACCAGAGCCAATCACGCAGACCTTCTTCGCTGTTGCCATCATGTACTTGACTTTCAACCCTAAAATGCTGCAGCTGCTGCGAAGACACACCGAAGCCGGGGCGCACTGTATTTATACTGAGGCGCAAGCACACCCTCTCCTGATGGTTGGTCTGCTCTGTTGCCTCACACGAACAAACTTTTCCACACCGCGCAGAAGCAACAGGATAGTCCAACGATTTTTTTTTTCTATTGAAAGCAGGCGCTCACAAAGTTAAGCATACAATGATTTTGACCTAATCAATGTACATGCTTCAGTCAATAGAATCTGCACATTTTAAACAGATTGGGCTTCAGACATTTAAAGGTGGTGATTAGATCGACGGACACAATCTGCAATCTTCTGTAATCCATTAAAAATTCAGAAACTCAGAAGAGGCTAAGCACATTTATACTATTCAAGCGCTTCTGTGCACTTTAGGACCGATTTTTTAAAAAACGAAGCTTGAGTTTAGTTAATTTTGTTTATATGCCGCATAATCAAGAGTCACCCTGTGACTCTAAGACTATATTAAGAAAACCCCAATAATCTAATGAGCCCCTGTGAGCAAGCGCTTGACGACAGTGGGGAAAAAAGAAACCTCCAAAAGAACCAGGCTCCTGGACGGAGTCAGAGGTAGACCAGTTTGGAGTCATGAGTGAAAGACGAGAAAAAGAACAACACCAGGACGTTCTGGACATACCACACTCTTTATTTTAAAAGTATGCATTAAAATTAGAGTTGCTAAGTCCACTTCAAATTTCAGATTCAAGTCCTTACACTAAACAAACTCCCCTGTACACTTTTCAGGCAGCTTCATTAGTTCACAAAGGATAAAGTATTTTATGTCTTCATTATTAATGCAAAACAAAGGGGGGGGGGGGGGTGTTTTCTTTTTGAGGACCATTAATCATCCCAGGACCCCTTCAGACTGTTTTCTTAAATAACCCTAGAGAGGGGTGTAAGCCCTGGCAGAAAAATCATTAAACCACCCAAGTGTACATTTGTTAAATGCAGCTCAGCTTCCACCAGCTGCAAGCTAAATCCTCCTTGTGCATCAGTATTAACAATATTAATGCACTACATGTTACAAAGGCACACACTGACTCAGTGACCGGTTTATTTCAGAGACAACAGGGATAATATTTACTGGTTTGGTTTAACAAATGATATTGTGTGGTGTGTAATAATGGAACAGTAAGCTTCAAATGCAACCCGATGCTGATCCACACAGGAATATGAAACCATATTAAAGATAAAAGGGGAGGGGGGGAAAAAATCACAGACAAAGAGAAGACATTTTACATAATCCTTTATTATAACATAAGAACATACAGAAAAATAGGTTTGGTCCATGAAAAAGTCTGCAGATTCACAATTCTACAGTCCCACCCCCCACCCCCATTGTTGTTTTACACCCCAGAGGTTTCCCAATGCTTGTTTCAAATCGTGTACCTGCCCAAACCTTTATTAGTGTATTCTTGGAAGTCAATATTAAAATGCAAATACGCAAACATTTTCAGCCAGGACACTCATTTTAACCTCATACAGGGAGACGACCATTAAACCCACAGAAACCAGGTCTTCAGTCAGTGTGTGAAGAAGCTCCGGCTCCTCAAATCTGCTCCACCACATGTGTTTTATGGCTTCTCTGCACATTATTAAAATACACTAAACTAAAAATGCAGGCGTTTTTAGTCTTCCCAGCTTGCGGGCGACACTGAATCCGGCTGCATGTCTCCCTGCAGAGCCGTGCTTCGCGAAGCTGTCTTTACTTTGTTGCGGAGAGCTAAAATCACTGGGCTCGGAGAGCGAGGGCCGATGAATAATATACTGGTTTGACTATCTGAGCATAGACAAAGACTTAAGAAAAAGATCAGCCAGGATAAGTAATACAGGTTTACTTCACATCCATCTTCAGTTTTTTTCTGCTCAGTATTTACAAAACTTTAATGACTAGAGGTACTCATACTAGCTACTTCAATGATAATCTGTACTAGCTAACAAGACAAGTACGGATATAATACATATTTTTAAAACAAGAATCACCGATAGTAACAAAAAGGAGGAAAAAGAAACGTCGTAACAAATGGCACCTTTAACAAATAGAACCGCTTTCCAACAACAATGTATATTCTGCTGTGATCGATTGAGCTTTAAAATGTCTCAGAAGACTGTGCCACAAACTGTGAAAAATAACCCATGGCAACGTAATAGAAGGCAACACATGAACAGCCAATGTGTAGCAAAAAAGCCCAATTGATTACAAACACAATCACAATCAATATTTAACCAAACGGGCAAGCGTCCGGGGGCCAGGCTTGGAGTTGAAAGTGTAAATTTACTTTCCAAGAAGTGGAACAAAGAGCCACACCAGACTGGACACATTCTGGCTGATTTAAGATTTTTTTTTTTTTTTTTTTTGTTCCAGGGACAATACATTTAAATTTGCAAGGTACAGTCTGCCCTCTGCTTTTCATCTGGGCACAATCCATGTTTTTGTGAGGACACAATGTGTCAAAATGAAAGGAATGCTTCTAGCTAAGGCTAAGACATGACAAAAAAAAAAAAAAAAAAAAAAAAAAAAAAAAAAAAAAAAAAAAAAAAAAAAAAAAAAAAAAGGAAAAAAAAAAAAAAAAAAAAAAAAGGGAAAAGAAAAAAAAAAAAAAACAAAAAAATAGAAA
>VUQR01037238.1:43472-69574 GCA_015108515.1 Hemichromis elongatus
GAAGAAAATTGTAAAAAAAAAAAAATATTTATTAATAAAAAAAAAAAAAAAAAAAAAAAAAAAAAAAAAAAAAAATCCAACTTAAATTAAAGACAATTTTGCTCAAGAGCTCTTGGTGTGAGGAGGAAAATCTTTCATTAAAAGAAAAAGATAAAGCAGAAACCAAACTGGGTGGTGAAGATAAAGAAAAATTGACATCCTAGAAATTGCTGAGGCCATCTTTTATCTACGTTTCTCTACGTTTGTCAGTTTAAACGTCCCACGCGCACACATTAGTTGTCTCCACCGGTAAAACGCTCCTCCTTTCCTGCTGCAAGTGACGACTTTCTTTAGGTGTTCCTGATGCCGAGCGCCTGCTCCAGCTCCTGCCGCCTCTGCTGGACCTAAAAGATGTTTTCACATAGAGGTGATTTAATCAGCAGAAGTCAGCATTAAAAAGCAACCTGAGATAAACATGCATTGGCTCAAAGTGCATGCAGTAGTGCTGGTAAATATTTAGCAAGTCACGAGTAAGATGTTCTTCGTCGTAGATCGTTGTTTGCTAATAGTGCCTGGAGCTTAGGTGGGAAGTGATACAATATTAAATTAAATTAATTTTAAATGTCTTCAAATACTCTGGGAATATTATGAACAAGACGGCTCATTTTACAGACTACCACCCCGAGATAACGTTAGCAGAGCGAAACTGACTGAACTGAAAAACCATCAAACACCAGACACACTGCTGCTTTATAGATGCAGACAGATTGCCACTATGATGCCGTCAGTCTGAACGAGTTTTTGTCAATGAACACAACTCGAGGGGACTCAACTCAACTGGCTGCCAGCTGGTTGTACTCTGGTTATATCCCCATAGAGCAGGAAGATTGCTGAGTGCAACTGCAATAAATAAATGTAGCTAGATGTGATTTTATGTCTAAGGCGATAGGCAGGTTTCAACAACTTATCAAGGTAACAGACTGCATGTAATTGCCAACTTGACCACATTCAATGGACTGAGTCTTATGGCAACATTTAAGGTAGTTTTTAGTGACGTTGGTGTATTTGACAATCTCATTTTGCAGTAAAAGATAAAAGCTCTGCAATATAGTTATGTTATTGGATGAAAAAAATATAATTTTGAGGTCAGTTGATAAATCAGAACGTGTGTTATTATGTGCATATCGCAAAACCACGTTAAAAATCACAATAATATTGAACTGTGAGTGAAGTATTGTGATTTAAGAAAGTCATTAAAGAGATGATTGTTGACTTCTGTGCAAGCCCACATGGATCAGCCTAAATATTTTATCTAAAAACAAACACTAGTCTATAATTTGATATGAAAACATTCTGCTGTTTATCTAAATGGAAAACTCCAAAATGACATCCTATCGGTTATTTGTCTGGATGACTTGTTTCACCATGGCAGATTCCACATGGCAGACATTTTTTGAAAACAATGATAAGCTAAGTACGACATATTTAAGTAATAAAAATTCATCATCTGAAAACCATAAACGTCTGTATAAAAGCTACATTTATTTGGTACAATCGCATTGCTAAAATAAAACAATGAAGAAAAGCAAAGCTGAGTTACCTTGGAGTAGAAGTAGCGGCAGACGGCCTCCTGAGCCCACGGCTGGTAGTAAAACTCTGCTCTTCGCTCCTCTTCTGGGTTTCCTACCACATCTGTCATGGTCTGTTAGCAGAAAGAGATATTATTGTATCAAACTCCATCTAAACTAGCGCCTCAGCTGATAAATTAAAGGGCACAGGGTCTCCGCAAGGCCAACTGGGGATTTGCTTTGAGAGCAACTACTGAGCTCCAGACTAAATTTGTTCAATTTTACAGCGATCCAACTGAGCAAACACTGCAGGTGGGTGACAGCTGGTCAAGCAGTTAACCGGCTCGCTCTAAGAAAGATGGGGGCGAGCATGCATGCAGTCAGACATGTTATTAAATGTTTCATGCTCTATTTTGACTATGTTGCACCTGATTGAGCAGCATGGGGTTTGTGTGCTGATGATCTGAGGTTTCCCCTTCACACAGTCGAGCAATGTACGATGTAAACTCAAGCAAATGTGACAGAGTAATCTGTGGATTGTCCACTAACAAATATGGCACAGAGCACTTTATGACATAAAAAATTAATGCATATCAAGTGGCTTTCAATGAATTATCTGGTCGTCTGTTTTTGTTTACTAGTGTGATATTTTAACCTCAGAAGGGTGCTTTTTTCTCACCTTCTACTTCTGTTTGTTTTTCCTGACATTTCTTTTCTGTCTACAAACAACGCGCCCATAATCTGCTTAAAGCTTTGCATTTAAATTAATTTTACAGGAAGTCGAGTCACTTAGGCCTAAGGAAAAGAAGTGGACCCCTGTTCTACCACAGGAAAAAATAAAATGAAAGAGAATCGGATTCCGTATGTACAGAGTAGGCAGAAACAAAAATAGTGAAATCTGACTGTGGTGGAACAGAATGACGAAATCTGGTAGAGGAAAGCAATGAGTCACGTCTTTCTACTTGTGATGCTGTGCATCTTTCTGCTGCGTTGCATTCTTATCTTTTTTAAGGTTGTCAGTGGAGAAACTGGTGCTGCTGCTCTGTCCTGTTTCTGATCCATAAGGGGTTTATTTCTGAGCGGCTGTGTGGTAAAAAGGATTACTCAGCACTTACTCATCTGAACAAACCTCAACTCCACATTTAGATATGAAACTTTAGGCGGTTCAAAATGTTTCTCTTATTCTTACACACATCCTACACAGCCAATTACAGTGACGTGTGCTAGAGGAGGATTTGATCATATGGTACATCTACTGACACCTACTGTGAATAAAGATAATTGAAAAGAAAAAAAAAGAAAAAGCACAATGCTACTTTAAGATCCTTTCTTAAAGTAGCAGGCAGACTTACCTTGAGGTCTCTGCACTGGGACTGCAGCCAGTCGTTGATAAAGCCCTGAGGATCTCTGGCAAAACTCAACATGAACTCTCTCTGGGTCTTCAGCTGGTTAATGGTCTCAATGGTTTCATGGATCTGAGAAGAATCAAGCACAAAAGAGAACGCCCATTATATTAAAAGACTTGATGTAGCTAACTAAATTAACAGGTGTTTAGTATTCCTCAGATCAAAACTATCACACCAGGGACATCCCTTAATAATAAATCTTTTATTGCACCATAAATTATACGAGCGGTTTTAAAACCTCTAATTACACTGATATATCTTTCCGATAATTTCCTCTGACACTCATGTAGTCAATAAAGTTATTAAAAAACTGCACCGTGTCACAATAACAAAGGCACACACACACACACGTTTTAATATAATGCTAAACTGCTTAACTTGGAATGCTTCTGGTAACTAATTTACTGGTCAATTAAACAGGGTAAAAAAAACATTAACACCAATGGAGTCGACTAACGTAAAAGTCAGAAAACACTAAAAGTCAAAATTAAGCATCTAAATGCTGCAGTTACACCGTCTGTACAAATTCCTCAAAAATCAGATTGTATTGTGGTACTTCGGGCCACACAGAATATTGCGCGTACACACACAATGACAGATTACTTTGCAGAGTGGCTAATGCTCCTGTCAACAGGCAGAATGTGGGAATACGTGTTTCTATTTGAGCCGTAATATGTTGTTTATAGAGCCCGCATACAGCCGTTCATTTTATAGATAAAAGTGTTACAGATCTCTGCTGATTGGTGTGGCAGTGTTCTGTCCCCAGACCCAACATTTAAGAGGTTTACATTAATAAAATATGAAGAATTTCTTTAACTGACAAGTATTTCTGTTGCCAGCCGTTGAAGCCAGCTACTTTTAATCATCCAGTCACGCGCATCCCTAAAAAATATGGATATAACCTTGGCCTGTAATTAAAAGGCAGTGTAGTCTCTAACCAGCAAAAGTGAACACGCACAGGGTAATCAAAGGGGAAATAGTTGCATCAGAGTGCACTCATCAACAGGCTCTCTTTTGGGGATTCAAGCTTCAGATCTCCATTATCTCTGCTATAAAAACAAGACCCCAGATGTGACCCTGGATTCCTTTTGGAATTTAAAAGAGACTAATTTGTCAGAATGGGGAGGTGAGTGACTGCGGGAGGGGGTCCCCGAGACTTTGCACCTTTAAAGTGCATCACAGCTATCTCAGCTCACAGAAGACTCACCTTACCTATGAGACAATTATTCCTTATCATTTCCTTATTCCTTAAACCTTTTCTTCCATCATACAAAGACCTATTTACACCTAAGCAGCACTCTATCGGGGTTCCCAGACATGAATTAAGCCTAGTCCCAGAAAAAGAACAATTCACTAATGGTCCAGGAAAAGGTTTAATCCATGTGTTGGAAACTTAATGTAGTAATTATATGTACTGTAGTTAGATGCATTTAATATTCAAAGTCACCCAAATGGCTTTACAACTCATTTGAATCGCCCAGCAAAGTAGAAAAAAATTAAAAAAACACCGACATTAAAATGCATTTTTGGCTACAAACTGGCTACAAAGTCTGACTATGTCTTGGCACGGGGCAGTTAATGATCATTTTATTTGGAAACGTTTTATTTGGGAAAACCTTAAAAGAGGTGCTGGGGGAAAAAAATGAGCCCAGTCTCTGGTTTCTAAGATTCTCAGGCTCTGAAAATGCACTACAAATAGTTCAACGAGGCTAAGACACAGGCTTTTTCTAATATTAGGCCAGCAGGAACAGGATGTATAACAGCAATCCTTACCAAACCCAAAAGAAAGTAGCAAAATGAAAGGCGTCTGTATCCTGTAAACAATCTCTGTTGTAAGATTGTTGAGTTGCTTCAGAACAAAAGACTCCACAGAGGGACGTCTATTTGCTGAATGGCTTTGTGCCTTATCAATGTGATTACAGCCATCCCAATCAAGGTAACGGTCGCTAGCAGGAGGTCAAGAAGACCCGATCGACCTCAAAACGGGGTAAGAAGCCAGTAATAGTAATAGACAGGCAGCAATTTGAGGGAGCAAATATGTGTGAAATTGCCCTCAGCAGGTTCACAAAATGATAGTTTCAATCAAAGATTCCTTGGCCATCTCTCTCTCTCTAGCTCCATCTATATACCCCCCCCCCAGCACTTTCCCAATTATTTTAATTTTTTGAAATTTGCATAAAAATCTGCTCACTGTTAGAAAAATCAAAGAAATGAATAAAGTACCACCTTAAACGTCTCACACCTCTTTATGATCAGTTACACGTTTCCCCCCTCCACTACAGAAGGGCGCAATTTAGTAGTTAAAGTGATCAAAAGGCCACACAACACTCTAGGAAACAGGAAACACTACTCCCACTGTGGAAACACAGCCCTGTCTAAAACTCTCAGGACAAACATAAAACTCAGTAACATCCATAAAAAGAACAGCGAGTGACTGCTGGGTGAGGTATGCACCTTGTTGTCCAGCCCTGCTATTTCCTGCTGGCTGGCTGTGGAGAGAAGGAAGGAGTTCATCTGGGTCTTCAGTGTGTCGTCCACCTCCACATCAATGTCATAGCAGGCAGTCTTCTTTTGGTCGTTGGGATCCACACTATCAAAACAATACAGTTTACTGTGTAGAGTATGTTTTTTTTTTTTTGACTGTATGTGATTAAATCAAATTAGCAGCAAGTGATTAAATTAATCGACAACAGCATGTGTTAAAATTCTCATAGACCTAAAGTTTTTTGAGCATTTAGTGCTTGCTGATAACCAAAAAACAAGACAAATAACAAGAAGAGAAACAATCAGTCAAAGCATGGATCAGTGGAAAAAAAGATAATCAGAAAACTTCACTCAAAAACAAAACAAAACTCTTTTAATCTACTTGGTTTGCATGAAAATGGTGTGAATTAAAAAAATATTATAGCCAGAACAAACAAGGAATTTCAATTCCATTTACTGACATATTTAATCTAAAATAATGTTTTGTAGAAGCAGAATATACCTGATCAGATGGTTGATGATGATGGGCTCTGGGGGCATGAGAAGTGCATGCAAGCGCTGTGGGATCTCAGAAAACTTCATTCGCTGAGTCTCAAAGATCTGCAAAATGAAAGTATGAAACAAAGAATGTTTAGATAAACAGGTCTTCACTACTCTGGAGCATCCAGCAGAATACACTGGTGTGTTCGCATTAGGAATGTGCCTGACAACCACATTGGAGCTTGATCATGGTTACTATGCACTCTGAAATTACATCAGTTCAGTAGGAATAAATCATTAACCTTATAAAATCCTATGTTTATCTTTATAGAGAAGAAAAATCACCAAGAGACCAGACAGTGACCCAGAAAGAGGGAGCGTCTCCATAAAAGGATAGATAGAGAGGGGGGGAAGGCAGGGTTGTTCAACATCCACAGCAGGATCCAGATCCAGTTGCTCTTTCCAACTACCAGCTAATGTTCATCACATTTAAGAAACGGAGTGGGACGCCCTTTTGGTCGATGTGTGAAAAAGCAACTGCTCTCACCTGCTGCAAGTATTTGTCACAGTTAATGAACTCCCGCTCATGTGGGTCTTGGAGTTTGTGGGTCTTCACGTACTGCCACAGGGCCTGAATGATGACGGGTCTGGTCTGGGTGTGGATACCCAACATACGGGCCAGTCGGGGGTCCAGCTTGAATTGAGGGGGCTGTGCAGCACACAAAAAGACGAGAAGGTGAGTGAAATAACGAAGAAATGCTTGATGATCGCTTGCCTAGAAGCAGAGTTGGTTTACCTGGTAGTCAAGCATGAGAAGGACGGTGCAACGAACACCCACATCACCTGGCCTCTTCACCTGGAAACCATCGGTCTCCTGGGTTGTGGCGGTCCTATGCCACTGAAGAGATACAAGCAGCATATAAGGAAGAAGTAATTAGTTAAGTCTCCAAGTTAATATTGTCCATTAATATCTGCTGATCTTATTTAAACACACAGAATTCTTCACAAAACAAGCAAAACAATAAAGGATGCAGTGTAATGAAGTATTGTGAGATTATAGAAGTAGTGACTTATGCATAAACTGTGGTCATGTGCAAAGAAATATTTTACTGTGTTGTTTACATTACATCTAGTCACATATACTCATCCTAAATCAGTTCATTCCAATAAAGTATCTATTACCTACCATGAGTGCCAACTTCACTTCAGAGCAGTTGGTACCCTTATACTTGCTGTTACTAAGAATATATTTATAGTTCGGTCATTGGCTCAATTGCCCCTTGGGGATAAATAAAGTCTTTCTGATTCTGATGTAGCTCTGTCATCTGTTTGTAACACTCCGTTTAAGAGTGTGCTGATACCAGTTGTTTTAAAACTTATCAATGGAGAAACCTTCCATATTATACTTTGCATTACTCTAAGAACTCTAAAACAATATTCAACAAAAAAATGATTAGAAAAGTAATGAACAGTAGTAGGAAAATAGTAGGAAAACAGAGCCTTTCAGATCTGATTAAAAAACAAAAAACATCTCACCTCCACGAGGTGATTATCTGGACCGTACAGATCTTTGTCTAGCTCGATCACCAAGGACTTGAAGAATGAGGAGAACTTTCTCTTCTGTTTCGTGGCTTCATACTTGGACACGGCCGTCTGCAAACAAAATTAAATACCATGTTAGGCAAGCTGCCTGTGATATTAGGCTGAAATATTTTTACACAAAAATTAAAGATAAAGAAATAACACTGAAGCTAAGATGATCTGTTTAACAGTCTTAGGTCCATGTAACCCAACAAGACCCCGATCTTAATATTTTAATGGTCATTTTTGACCCTACTGCTGAAAATAAAAATGACTTTTTACATTATTCCAATAGAGCAAACCAACTAAGCCACACTTAACTGGGCAGCCACAAATAATTACGAAAAAATTTGAAAATTTTAAAGCTTACATCTTCCAGCAGACGCCCCTCGACACGTAGCTCCCATGATGCAACTGTGCCCTCTCCATCCTCAGCATCAGGCTTTGCTGGGTTGAAGGTGTTGGAGATAAAAATCCTTAACTTTCTCTTTTGCTGAAAACAATAACAGAAAAGAACGTTAAAATTTGTGTCCAATCAGTTACTCAACACTGGCTTTATAGCTACACTGAGCGTGGACCCATTATGGCCATTTTCTGGACCGCATCTTTTTTTGATAAAGATCTATTTATCTTACATCTGTATCTCTGTAAATATAGAGATATTAATAAATTGTCTATTAAAAACATACAAATAGCTATAAATTAGAGCTTTAAATACATTAGAGTACACACTGACATTAAACTGGACTGGTTTTAAAAACACCACAGCTGAGTAGAGTAAGGATGAGAGCAGTCTCTTTTCTGAGGCAGCTGAGGTCTTAACAGCTGTTGGACAATGCTCAGGATTTTCTACCAGTCTGTTGTGGCCAGTGTCATCCCCTATGCTGTTGCATGCTTGCGCAGCAGGTCAAGGGTCACGGACGCCAACAGACTCAATAAATTAAAAACGGGATGGAGCTAGAGACTCTAAAAGTGGTGTCGGAGAGCCGGATGTTGTCCAAGATAAGAACAACGCTGGACTCACTTCAGGACGTGCTGGGCTTCCTCCATCTAAAGCACAGTATACGCTGCAATAGTTACACACCCTTAATATCACATCCTCTACAGAGAAAATTACAGTTAATGTGACAAGAAGGACTCCGCAATGTCAACCACATATATTTAATTTTGGGTAATATTCTGGGATATTTATCATTAGAGCTATTTTGTAACTTTGTTATATATTGAATTATTTAATGTAGTTTAGTTAGTCACTGTTTTTACCTTCTTGGAGCAACTGTGATCACATAATTTCCTCTGAAATTAACAAAGTATTCTGATTCTAACAGCGGTAGAGCCCTTTGTGTCCTCTTCCTTTATAGACGCTGATGATGATGTGTTAACATCACAACATTCAGAAATCTTTTCATGTAGCGCTACACAAAAACAGTCAATAAAACCATTAGGCAGCAACATCATCTGAACAAATACAGTGTGGTGCAGAAGATTAAGGGGCAGTAAGCAGCAATCTGTAAAACGCAGACATTTGTTCTGACTAACTCTTCACTAACTGACATCATTCTTAAACGACCAATTAAAGGTAACGTGGAACCACCTGTGACGAGCTTGAATGAAATATACCTTAATGGGCCTCTTGAGGGCCTCCTGAATGTCCAGCCTCTTGCGCATGATCGTTTGGTCCAGCTTCCTCTCAAAAGCCAGCAGATCCATATAAGCCTGAGACTCTGGGACCAGTTCCCTGATCTGGGAGACAAAGAACACTGGTGACTACAGGTGTCTTTAAAATAATCTTAAATAATAACAATCATTTATTCTGGCCACGACTGAAATCACGATTACTGAGTATTAGAACTCACCACCGTTTAAACAGACAGTGGATTCATTAAACTTGAAAAAAGAAAACTTTTTTATTTAGGCAGATATCCTTGAACTTTAATGATAGTAAAAGAAAAAAAAATTGTGAGTGAAGATATTTGTTGAAAGCAAAAACGAGAATGACTGCAACTAGGTTTTTAATCCCTATATCCTTGTTTTAACCCCTGGGAGCATCAATTGTAACTGAAATTAAAATCTGTAACCTTTACTTCTTTTTCCATCTGTCAGTCTGATAAAACCTAGTTTCTCAGTTCTTGATACTCTCTCTGATTCCAGTCTGAATATGTATGTGTCCACGGGTCTGTGAGCCACGAGTGACCACATACCTGCTGCCTGCTCTGCTAGCTTTACATGCTGGGTCCACTTCTGCTGAAAATTAATCTCAAGGAAGAAATCTCTCTTCAGAAAAACCAAGCTATTGCAACAGAAGTTTTACTATCACACCACTGTCTACTTTTAAATGAAGTGTAGGAATAGTTCAACAAAACTAATGACCTGATGGCCCAAGTTACCAAAAAGAGTGTCTCGGGCAAGCTGACCTGCCAGCTGTTGGCCCATTCAAGTCAGCAGCATGCCATCAATCATAGTTATGAGTTCACCCCAGAAGCAAACTGACTGAAGCAGATCTTCACTAACAATTATTTTTTTCCCTGCAGTCAGTATGTTCACATTAGTGAAATCATATGAGGTCAGTACTATAAATCAGTTATTCTTAGTATCCTGGAAAAACAGCAGAAATGCAGGAGTGGCAGTGTAGGACTTGTTAGTGAGTGTTTCACTTAAAAAAAGAAATGTGCTGACTTTTTAATGTGTCATGTGATTTGGGACTAATGGTAAATAGAACTGGCTTTTCTACTTTTCTACTCCGTGTACTCACAGCACTTTATACAACTTGCCTCATTCATATGTTCTATGCTTTTTCTACCTAAGTGCTTTCACACACATTCATTGATGAGCAACTTGAGTTTACAGTCTTGCCCAGGGACATTTGACATGCAGATATCGAACCACCAACCCTCCAATTAGTAGATGACCCGCTCTACCTCCTGAGCTACAGCCTCCGTTTTCATGATGTAAGATTAGTAGATCATTTCTTTATCACAGGTGCAGTTTATGGCCACCCTGAAGCCTCTTTTCACATTTCACACACAGCGAGACGAAAGAAGTGGAGCTCAGGTGGAGTGACAGAAGAAATACTTCTAAAGTTAATAGCGATTTGTTCATTACTGTAATCACAAAACTCTGGAGGTCCCCATTTTGCACAGTGCTAAAATCTTTAGTAAATTGCCCCAAGCACTTATAGTTAGTGCTCTCTAAATCCCAGCATTTTACCCAGGGCACTTTAAAGACCAACTGTCCTTTGTTTGGAGCCACTTAAATTAAAGTTCACATGGACTGCCAGATGTAATCTCCAGCATAATCAAAGCTGGAATTAATGAATTGTTCACGCACTGTGGTTTGATTAATACTCACCCTCTGAGGTAGAATTTTATCAGCCATCTTCTTCTTCTTTGTGCTGTGGAAAATAAATCATCAAAACAAGAGGAATTTGAGTGCAAGTCAGAGCAGCTTTGTATCTCTTTACAAAAAGACAAAGAAGTCAGTCAAATTTTTCAGTCAGTGCGATCCATTTTCCAGGTACTGTGTTCATACACACTCGCACACATACAAAGACATAAAATAATAGTCCCCTAACTAGCGGCTGCAATAATTGTGAAAAAAAAGCATGGCTGAGTAGGCAGCGAGTGGGACTTACTGCTGGTTGCGGTTCTGTTGTTGCTGAACCTGCTGAATCTGTTGGGGAGCTGGCCTCTTACGAGACGGATCCATCACTCCCGGCATGCCAGGACGGGACACGGGGCTGTTGCCGTATCCTGGAGGGCCCATGGCTGGTCCCTGAGGGGTCATGCGACTGGAAGGAGGCATGCCCGGTCTCTGCATAGAAAACAAGGCCATGATTATACTTTTAAAAAGGCCGTTGAAAATGATTTTCGTATCATTTTAAAGCTGTTTACAACCTTTGAAAGTGTAGAAAAGATACATTTTGCAGATTTCAAACAAGACAACTTAATCTGTATTATAAGGTGTGTTAAGAAAGAAATCTGGGCTGTGGACCAGCATGCCTTACGAGTTTTCTGTGGATTGTCACGACAGGTAGTTGAGGTAAAATTCCATTTTGCTTATGCTCAAGTGATCACTTTCTGCAGCAATTATGCTGAGAACTGATTAGTAATTACTTTAATTTTGCCTTTAAATGATCTCTCTCTTCATCTTTTCTGTCTTATTTCCATTATTTTTACACTAACACACACACACACAAATTTTAATCCCCAAACATAAACATTTTGTAATACTATATCTGACTTCAGAATGTGCTTGCATGAGGAAAGAACACAACTTTAAATTAACAACAATAAAAATAATCTTTTGCTGCAGCCATAAAATGTGTATAAATTGTCCCTGAATAACTTACAAACGGCAGTCCTCTTCCTCTCTAAGGTCCCCGATCGACACATAAATGGTCACAACAATTCAACACCATTCTACCAACCTTGTGGTCAAACACGGCAAATTGTGCTTCAAGTGGCAATTTAACCCCATGTCTATCTGTGACTGTGTAGCCCTGGCCCCACCCATGCACACCAAAATTCAACATTTGCAGTTCCAGCGGCAGAGATGCAGTTCACGGGTGTAGCAATAAAACAACTCTGAGCCATGCTAATAGAAAAAAAACCCCAAAGGAAAATAAATGCTGTTCAAAAGCAGGAAATAACAGGTGACAATAACATTCGACCTGCTGTGTAGTTAATTCTCAAAAGTGAAAACTGCACAAAAATTAAGATCAATGTTTGTGAAGACCTGAAGACAAAAGCACATCAAAGTTTTCTATTGTTCCATGTCAGCCCTTATGGATCTGAGAATACATTTTGCAGTTCAATGTGTAGTGTTTTAAATAAAATGCAAAACTGACACAGTGGGAAAACGTCAATGCAAATTTGCAAACAAAACATTTGCTGCACGTCTGCTGATGTAAATATATTCTGGAAAATTATAAATCCCACAACACACAAAAAACTCAACACTACAGCTCTTTCTAAGACCGAGCCCACATACTTTTATATCTGATGCTTCCTTTTAGCGGTATCAGCAAATTTATGCATTCCTTTCATTAAAGTAAATACACAAAAATCACCACAGCCAACTTACCAAACCATGTGCTAAGAACTCAAACAGGCGACTTCTTGTATTTGACTGCATGAGTGCAGAAAAAGCGCAGATAAGTGACAAATCACTGATAGCAGCTTTTCCTCCTGCAGTCAGTCCAACAAATGTGACAGATGAAGGCAAAACACGCTCTCTCTTCATCACATGGTGAACAGTGAAAGAGAGGAAGAGTGAAGGACATTGACTTCTCAACAATACAGGCCAGATGAATGGGCTCTGCCTTTTCCACATAGTGTGGTGTAGGCAGATTGGGGAAACATGCCGATCATTTAGTGCTTTTTACACTATACATCAGTGCAACCTTGGCTTGCCTGAGAACAAGTGGAAATCTGCAGTATTCAGAGTATGAAGCTTCTTTTGACTATGGTGTGAAAGGCTGTCAAGGACGTTGGAGGGGGGAAAAAATGTGACAACCATTTACTGAGCTGTCTTTCAGGTTGGTAGAAGCTAAGAAGCAAACACTTCAGCTGTGGATTGGTGATAAATGACTCATCGTTTATATCTTGATTTTTAATACAATTCTCTTATCTTAAGAAACAACATATTAGCTGGAGATGACTCAATCCAATGCATTATCAGGGAATAAAGCCTAGACTGCAGATCAGGATATGAAAATTTATACTCTGATAATACATATGAATGCAATAGCATGCATGGGATTATAAGACCAAGATACCAAACAGCTCTGATCAAATATTACAGTCAAGGAGCATGCACGCAGTATATTGCGGGGGCACACAATCAGCTTTAAACTCCATTCATTTGAAAACATTTAAGCTCTGAAGTCCCGATTTACTGAAAATGTTTTGCTTCTTGGTCATTTTCTTGAGTCCCCACTGTGCAGAACGATGTGTTGCAGGATGTGAAAGTAAATTAAAATCTTCAATTTCTTCAGCCAAAGGGAGCTCACCTTTAAATCTCAGCGGTCATTCATGGACCTTGATTCTGTTACATAAGAAGTACATAACGAGAATTTGGCAGCATCATCTACCTAGCAGTTAAACTTCTGAAATGATCAGTATCTCCAGTGTGGGATTTCAAGATAGAAAATGATCTGCTTAAGCTTTTTTCTTTTATTTTCTGTGCATCTGTGAGCTGCACATCTGTAATATGTAGTAAAGGGAGGTTTTTAAAAAAATTATATTCCAGGGATTTTCCCCCCTTGACATACAGAAATATCCAACAACCTAATCAAAATCACAGTTGGTCTATATCAGACTACTTTGTGGTTCAGAGTCAGGCAACTGTGAAAGTGCACGTTGCCCAAATTAATTCAGGGGAAAAAACAGAGTTGTATTAGTGACTGTAGCTTGCAAGCAGCAACATTTAATAGTGCAAACAAAGTGGAGGACGTTTTTCAAGCTGCTATCATTAATACCATTGATTGACATAAGACAGGTTGGTAAATAAATTACAGTATTGCCAAGGCAACCAGAACCTGAAACATCCACTTTAAACCAAATGCAAGTGAGTGTGGATGGGATTCTAGAAATGTTTAATCTGACAGGAAGTAAACAAAAATGCCATTTTTCTTCTCTCCAAGATCAAAGTGTCAAGTTTCTTACCTAACACAACTAAATGCATATGAGGACCCACCTATGCAAAAGTGATATAAATCAAAATATTATCTTGAAATGGCACAAATCTTAAGGAAAAAACGAACAAGATAACTAGTGGCTGAGAGTGAATGCAGCACTCTCCGGTTTTATTGTGTTTTATTATTCTGTTTTTCCATCTATTTTACGGCTTAATTACTCTGAGTCTCTCTGCAAGTTAGGGGACTGTAGACCACTGTTAAATAATTGTGTTGAATATGTGTGTATCACCTGCAGCTCTGAAACTAAATTTTGGACTATGTGGACAAGTGTTTATGAGGCAACTATGGCCTTTCTGAGACAGACAAACAACTAACCAGTTATACCCAGTCTGTTGACTTAGATGCTATACTGGCAAACAAGATTATGCTTATCAATGCTGCTTGTGGACAATGGTAATCATGTTGTCAAATCAATTCTGCACTGTGTTAATAGATAGTGTAATTAGTTTTTATTGGCTGGATGGAAGATTTCCTTGTAACCACTGCAGGCAGAGAAGTAGGAAAAAACAGATCAAAACAAACAAGAAACATTAACAGTAACACCAAATTACCTGCATCATTCAAGTTACTATTTTATAACTGTTTTGTCATAAAAAGATATCCAGTTTTATGTCACATGTAACAAAACAGACAATATAGTTGCCCCCCCCCCCACTCCTTCCCCACACACACACACCCACACCACAAAAAAAATATTTTTAAATTGTGAGAAACAGCTGCAAATTAATCTTGTGATTGTGGACCAATCGACTAACCGCTCTAATCTGATATAAAGAGCAGAAAATATAAGCTTATAAGCAACTAAAGAAATAGGGGCTCACTAAACATAAACACACTGATGTTAGACTTTACAAGTTGAAAAACACCAACTTCGATGAGACAAAATGCACCAGCCAAGCACAGAGTGACGTCTGCCACTGACTGGAACCTCTCCTTAAGCATCGTTTCTGTATGTAGTAAATTTGCATTGACACAAACTCAAATTGATGCAGACGATTCATTCAAAAGTAGGCTCGACTTATAACAACTTCTGAGTTCGAACCGAGCTTGGACTACGCAAACTACAACTCCTAATACTTAAGGGCTGGGTTTATTGCTGTGTTTACAAACTACACAGCGCAAATTTTGGATCTTTTTGACACAAAAACTGGTCGAAATACAGTTCACAGTTAGCGGGGTTAGCAGGCTAAGCTAAATGGATGCTGCGATTAGCTAGCTAACATTAATGTTAGCGGGCGGGAGGGTTAGCAAATTCAAACAACAAACAAACTCTGATGGTCATCCGCTGCGACTGGTGAAATATTTCAACTGCACCACCAATTTTGAACCGGGCTACTAGTTAGTATGAGCTGTGGCCTACGCAGGTGGAGGGGGTTAATGCTAGCCACTAGGGACAAAGCAAGCGGAGCAAGGCTTTGTTCTAGCGGACTCGCTAACGCGTCAGCAGCAAAGATAGAGCGATATCTTACCGGGTACCCAGGCCCGGGCATTGGTGAGCGGTACATGTGGTTCTGCGCGGCAGCCGATGGTCCCATTCTTCCAGAAGGTGTTCCTGGCCCCATGCCTGGTCCTCCACCCGGTACCGGTGGCCCAGGTCCCATTGCTCCACCACCACCCGTCGGTGCCGACTGAAACCCCCCTCTGGCCGCCATCTCCTCTCTGAATGTCGCCGCCGGTGGAGGCGCGGAGCTACCGCGAGAGCGAGAACGAGTGTTGGGATGGACGTCACAGGTTCAACACGCCCTCCGCTGTTTGTTGGTGGTACTACAGCAAAATTAGTCCCTGTGAAGATGATGGCGGAGTAGATCCTCGTTCAACGTTACAAAAGTACCCACTGTAAATATATACTCCTTTACAGGTACAAATTATTTAAAAGAAAAAAATAGTTATGTAAAAGTTTGTAACTATAATCATAAACATGTATTTAAGGTTTTAATAGTACTCACGTCAGTAAACTTTGTGCTATTACCCAAAATATTTTTCCATGTTAGATTTATTAGACTATAATTATTTAAATACCAGCAGCAAGAGCGAACGGGAAAAGTTTAAAAATGGTAGTGAGATCTGCTATGATGTGTGTTCTGGAGGTTGTTACCCTAACAAAAAGACAAGGCTGAGCTGGATGTGGCTGGAGCTGAAGATGTTTAGATTTTCACTGGAAGTCACCAGGACGGACAAGTTTTAGGAGGGACAGCTCAGGTCGAGACAAAGTTAGAGAAGCAAAGCTGAGGTGGTTTGGTCAGATACAGAGGAAAGGTAGTGGATCATTTGGATAAACAATGTTAAAGATGGAGCTTCCAGGCAAAGAAAAGAGAGGAAGACCACAGAGAACATTCATGGATGTAGTGAAAGTGGGAATGCAAAAAGTTTCAAGAAGAAACATTCCCTAATCTTCCCCACGTCTCCACTCGCCTGTTTATCCATGCTTTGGACTATCTATGTGCACTCTACCTTTTTTTTTAACCTCCGCACATTCACCTCGATTTTTGACTGATCTCTTTGTCTTTATCTTGTTAGCCTTCCTTGTGTTTTGCTTTGGTACAGACCTCACTAAGCCACAAGCTTGTTTTACAGTGATGTAAAAGTAAAAGTTATTATAGGTCTAAATACAGACCTGTATTAACTAAATGCACCCCGTGCCTCCATAGCTCTTAGATCCTTTCGCAGCAATACCTTAAAGTAATTGTTTTCTTTATGATTTTATCAGTCTCTCACATCGTTGTGGAGAAAATTTGGCCTACTTGTCTTTAGAATTCAGCTTAAGTTCATTTCGGCTAGCGGGCAGTCTTTATGCACAGTTCCCACCACAGCATTTAAGTTGGCGGTCTAAACTTGGACCGAACCATTGCAGCACCTTAAATCTTTTCTTTTTCAGCCATTGTAGATTTGTTGGCGTGCTCGGCATCATTGTCTTTTTGGATGATCCAATTTCAGCCAAACTTCAGCTGTTGAACAGATGACCTCACATCTGACTCTAAAACACTTTGGTTCACGGTCGACTCAGTAACTCCACGGGCCGTAGGTTCGTGCTTTGACAGTTGATACGAGGTGTGTGAGCTGATATTCTGTGTTTGGTTTTCACCAAACGCAGCGTTGTGTATTATGGCCAGACAGCTCCACTTTGAACTTGTCTGGTCTAATGGACATTGCTCCAGAAGTCATGAGGCTTGCTCAGCTGCAAGTTAGGAATCCTAAGCTGTGCTGCTATGTTTTTATAAAGAAGAGACTTCCTCCTTCCAGTCCTTCCAAGCAAGTCATAGTTCATTCTTTTTCTAACTATACTGCTGTGAACATTATCATTTAGCATGCTAACTCAAACCTGTAGAGAAACCTAATAAATATCTCATGTTTTGTTTTGTTTCTCTGCAGTTTTTCTGAGCATTGCACGATGTGGTCTCTGGCTGACTTTGCTGGGATGTCCAGTCCTGGGAAGACTGTGGCGTTGTGTAAACACACACCCGAATGCTCCAGACCAGCAACGTTCCAAAACTTCTGCTTTTATAGAGGTGCTCAAATTTGTTGATGATTTGCCGATTATCAATACCTGGCTGCCACATACCCTTTTAATTCCTGGCTGCTAATATAATTTTAATAGAAGCAATAAGTGTGTAGTCATTTTTCACGGGAGTGCATGTAGTCCTGTGAAAAATGTTCTTTTCCACAGAACGGTACCTGTCTGCCTCTGGCTCTGTAATTTGGTTCTATTTTTCTTTCACCGTAATTATCTCGAGTCCAAAGTGACACGTTTACAGTTGATTCCCTCTTAATTAACAGATAAATATAGGTGCTTGAAAAGATAAACCTCGTGTGCCTCATTTTTGTACTTTGTCAAGGAAGGTTATAAATGAAATAAAACTGAATCTAGAAATATTATTGTGTTTGCATGTTGCTCGCTCATTTTACTCTTTAATTAAACAAGTGCTAAAGTGAAGTGTGAAACACAAGACAAAATGCGTAAGTCAGTATCTGACAAGTAATCTTGAAATGAAAATGAAATGAAGATAATGAAACTGTTAATTAACTAAATTAACAGTGGAGTATTGGCACCTTTTATCAAAATCTGATTGCATTTTCCTCTTTCAATCTTTGATAAATTATTGGCAATATGGGCTCAGTGACTATGAAAATTAGCCTTTTGCTTATCTCTCTTTTTTCAGAACTGTAATTAAAATTCATTGTCCCTCTAACCAAATGAATAAACTTAATTATATTCGGCGTCTGATATCTCTCCAGGCTGACTGGTGACTAAAAACCAGATCTATGGATGCAATGTGCAGCAAACCAAAACAAACAACTCTGTATGGGTTTGTAAAAGTTAAACAAAGGTTAACTCTGTCTTGTTTAGTATGCCATCCAGTCGATCTGTCTGCCGGGGACTGCAAAATGGATTAAAACCAAACGAAACAGCATCTGAGGCCCTCGTAGAGAGACATTTGGAGGGAATACAGCGCCATGACCGAGTCGTAACCATTAAAAGGAAATGCTGGATGCTTTCAAAATAACGCAGTAAGTAGTTTTTATTTATCAGTTAACGTCATCGTTCATCATGCAAAGTGCAATAGACTGCAATGAGAGAAGTATTTATTATGACATTCCTCGTCTTTTAAAAGGACTTTCAAAATGCTTTTCTATGATCTTGGAGAACTTGCTGCTGTTCTTTAGTGGTCTCAAGCCATATCAAGCTAATGCTGCTGATGAAGAGCAGGGCTCATGGTTTTTCTTGTGGTTAAAGATGGCTCTTTTTGTGTTTTGTCCATCATCCTACCAATTTCATTGAATGACTGATGCAAAAAAAACGAAACATTTGAAGTACCTCGTCCTCTGATCCTTTCCTTTTTTGTGCAGAATAGTTAATGAGAAAAATCTAAAATTGTTTTGGTAATAGTGCATCAATTATTGACATCATAACAGGAAACAAATCAGTATGGATTATTAATCTTAAAATATTCAAGCACAAGACAGCAATAGTGTCCTTCACCACTGAGCCTCCCGAGTCTGCCCTCAGAGTAGGCGACGCAACTGTCATTGGCTCTGAAGCAGTGTAATGACAGTGCTTTGGGTGAAGCAGGAAACATCTTGGGCTAGGCAGAAAAGAAAAATATGGCACATCACATCGAGCCTTTAATGTGGAAGAAAAAGGGGATGTCATTTTCAGATTTTTTTTTTAGGAAACTGTAAAAGATGTTTTCAAATGTTTTTCAGTGTCTTTTTTTTGTGGGCTAAATACGTCAGACACAGATGAGTAAGAGTGCCTGGGTTTACCATTGTGCTTTGAGTTTGTATGTTCTGAGGTCAGATTTTTCCTACCTTCAAAAATAAATGTAATCTCCCAGAATCGTGCCCTTCACCAACCCTGCTGGCCCTCTGTGACGTCCCACTGCTCTTAACATGGGGATCGATAAAGGTCTTCTGAGTAATATTACCAAAAATGGCCTAAACCAAAATCTCAAGGTAGATGAGATAAATGGCCTTTATTTTTCAGAGAGATCAAAAATACACCAATGTGCCAGCTTGCACTTTGTTCAGCTGTAGAGATACAAAGATACAAATCTATCCATATCCTTGTTATCACAGGTGGGGGTCTCTACACTTGACCTATGGAGTGTTAACTATAAGATTACAAATAAATAAGTGACACATCTGGCAGTAATTACTAGGCTTTAAAATGACTAAAAAGTCTCGAAAAAAAAAACCATAACTAAAAAAAATTGAACACGCAGTCCTGTTTTTTAAATTTTCACTCTTGAACGGAGTTAAAAAAAAAATCCGACACCACATTTTCTTTCATCGTAGCAGAGATTTATAAATTAGTAAATCGACTCCTTCCTTGTTTATTAGGTGGTGTAAATCACAACTGCAGAGACGTCGTACTGGATGGTTTTTGAACTGAAACATGACATTCTTTGAACGCATTTTTTTAGCATGTTTCATCAAAAGACGCGGGCAGTATGAGGCTGCTGTACCTCTGAAGTGGTTTCTGTGTTGACAAGTAAACAACCAGCCTTTAACGCACTGGATGTCAGCTGCTGAATCAAACGCATTCTTGTTTCAAAAACTTTGATGTTATTGCACTTCTGCCCCAATTAGTATGGAGCTACAACAGTACAAAACATGGCAGCCCATCTGTTTGCATAGCCTGTTTGTGTTTGACTGGAGAGGAGTTGTGTGAGTGCATAGCAGAAAGGAGGGGGGATACATTATGATTTTTTTTTGGAACAAGGTGAAGCAAAATCCTCATTTATGGGACTCAAAAGTAGCACATTGTGCTTGAAATGTTCAAGGGGGTTTTACCTTCTGTGCGGGTAAGATAGCGGCTGATTAGGTTTATCCTTTAGAGGAGAGAGCAACTTTGATACTGAACAACAGAACAGGGGGTTAAACTTTTAACAGATGAATAGGCAAATCAGATGGACCGAGTCTGGAATCTTTGAGTGGTGAGAAACCTGACTGCATGGCAATTATTAATCCTCTTAACGAGCTGAATGCAAAGTGAAGCCCAGAGGAGCCGGCCGCGGCCTTATCTATGACAAACGGCTGAGCATCCTAATTGCACTGAGAGATCTGACAGGATAAATTTATACCAGAAACGTGACTCATCTGACATACAGGCAGGAGTGAGAGGATGAGACAAGTGGGAGTGCCAACTCTGCTTTAAAAATTCATTTATTTCTGTACAGTATAGATCCAGAAATACAAAGCAGTCCACAGCACATGAATCATAAGTTCACAAATAGCTGTATTTTAGGCCAATAAGGGTTAACTTTACCTCTAGCTTTCTGCACATAAAGTATAATGCAATAAAATAAAAAAAAACACCCGAGCCAAGGTCACTTTTTTCATGCAATGCTGTTATTCTTTATATTCCTATTGGGAAGAAGTATTCAGAACATCTACCTTAGTAAAAGTAACACAGCACAGTTCAAAAATACTATTCATACATGACGTCGAGGGAATTTACAGCCTTGGCAGAGTTATGTGGACTGCTTTTGTTGATTGAAATTATAATTTATTTCTTAATAAAACAGAAGTCTAAGGCAGTACACAATTAAAGTATAAACCCATGAAAAATCATCATTTATACAATATTTGAATAAGTGGACTTGTAGCCACTCACGGTGAGTTATTCACCGCATGGTTTCATAAGGTCTGTGTGTAACATTTCACACTGTGAACAAGAAACTTGTGACTGTTTTACAGTGGTTAACGCCGTATCAGAGTAACAGGATTCTAAAGTAAATAAATAGCTCCGTATCAACAGTAACTTTGTGTCTGGAAACTGCCGGAGCCAGCCACCATCTCTCCCTTTACCACTGGGACTACTTTGGTCTTTCCACATCTGTTCCAGGTGTTCCTTCAGCCTCTCCTACCTACTCCGTGCTTCTTCTTTCTAATGTTTTGGCTTGTATTGCCACATGAATCACAACTGCTGTCTTCTGTTTCCCCTCAACCAAAACCGTGTCTGGTTGGCTGGCCAGCAGCTGGCTGTCTGTCTGGAACTTGAAATCCCAAAGGACCTTAGCCCTGTTGTTCTCAGCCACTTGGAAGGTGTTTCCTACTGGGAATTGGGGACTTGTAATCCATGTGGCACAGATGTTGCTGTACACTATTCCGGCTGCTCAGCTATGCCTCTCGGTAGGTGCTGTCCCAGCTTGAATCTTACATTTTGCTACTGTGTGTTGTATTGTCCGCCTGCAACTTGGGTCCTTTCAGCCTAGGTGGACAACAGATCTTAGCATCTGTTTCCTACAGCTTGATCGTGTACTGCCCTAGTCAGAGGATCCGTGCTGTCCTTTAGCCCCTGTGTTTTTCTTAATGTAAAACACTTGGTTTTCCAAGATATTTCCTTCCTCTTTTGCTCATCACCGTCCATCTTCAGCTGTCTAAGGTGCTCTGCTAGCAGTTCATTCTGGAGGGTCATCTTCCTGATGCATTTGTGGATGCTCCTTGTTTCATCCTGGATCTTGGCTGCGATGCTCACTAATCCTCGCCCTCCCTTGCTTCATTGCTCACAGAGCCTCTGAGTCCTGGCCTCGGTCGGACCCCTGCTTTGTGAGGAGTTTTTGTGCCTTGGCATAAATGGCATCTCTCTCCTCAGGTGGCCAACTTATTATTGTGTGAAAGCTGGATGAGTTTAGGACCCAGTGATTTTTTTGTGTGTGTAAATAAATGACAAAAGACAGCAACCCACATTGTGAAGCAGGAGTGTCATCTCCTTATTGATGGAGATGATAAGACGTGATAACGGGATTAAGCGGAAATTACCTCAGATTTAAAAAGATCTTGTGTGCGAGTGCATGTTCTGTGATATCGGAAGGTGAGATTAAACTGTCAGCTGTTGGTGAAAACATAAGCACAACAAGTCTCATTAAAATATAAGAACAAACAGTAAATATTCCCTGCAAGAAAGCCGCCTGTACAGTAAATCTCATCCAGCTGGTGATTATATGAGGATGTTAAAGCCATTTAAGAAGGACAGACAGTTTGGGGATAGATTCCATTATAGGAGCAACTCTGTCCACAGATTGGCTGTGTGTCAGCCAACAAGGTGAAAACAAGGAGGGAGCCATCATCTGAGATATTTCCACTTGAAAGTAAATGAGGGCACAAAGCCCGATGATTTAACCTCATTCAGAGAGAGAAGATGCCAAGATTTCAAACAACGCAGGAAACTAAACAATTAAACCACCAGATTGCAGGAAACTCTTGCTAATCCAGAATTTTTGGAAAGGTTTTCAGTTTGTCTGAACTCCCGCTGGTATTACCACCTCCCACACAGCCCCCACCTGCTTTGCCCTGGAGGCTTATCAGGATGCAGCAAGCATCTTCTGCAGGATTTCTGTCACTGGCAGGCAGTGCTCCTGTATTCTGCCCCTCCCCGCAATCTACTGATTCGCAGGCTGTTGCTTACACAAAGACACAAATGTCAGCTGGAAATGAGCATCTTTTTTCTTTAAAAAAAAGTTCTTTGATTAATTTGTCTTGTTGGCAGGTAGAACAGAAAACAGTAAAACCACCAGGGGGGTTTTATGTCTGTGTTTCAGACAGTCAAAGCAAGAAAAAAACGTCATCATATGTTGTAGGTCATTCCCAGGAGCTTTAACACTTGTATATTAATGTGTGGTTACCAGCTGAGGTTTCTACTCTAAATAATAGAAAAAAAAATGAGCGCTTGCTCTCATTTGATGAACAATGCTGATATGTGGTTCTGCACTAAAAGAAATCATGAAAAAATTATAAAGCAAAAGTAAACTTCTCGTCCTCGACTAAACCCTGACGTGCGGTAGCAGTGGACCGAGCAGCCAAATGAGCACAGGACATGATTTTGGAGGCAGACTGTGGTTTAAGTGTTACTGGGCTCTAATATTCACAGAGTCATGCATCACCAAGCTGCTTTTCTAATATAACTGTGGCAGTTGGCAGCACCAGATGTACAGTAGAATACTGCTGGCTGACTGACAATCTTGATAAAACTTGTATTGGCTGTGCAGGATATTTCTCATCTATCCTTTTGTCATACAGCAGCTGAATCTGTAATCACATTTCAAGAGTGCGGTGCTCCAAAATACCAGTGCTGTGGCTTGAAGCTGTTAAAATGCAGCACAAATGAATGGCTGCCGTAGATAAGCAATATCAGTCTTGCCCCCAAACTCTTTCATAATGCTGATTTAATTCCAAGAAAAATGTTGTATGAAGCAAAACACAAGATAACATGTTGATTGGGGAAATAGAGATAGCAAAATGCCTTGGATGGAGTGCAGAATGCTTAATCAGATTTTCTGAGAGCAGCTCATGATTAAAAAATGAACATTTAAACAGTAACTACAGCTGGAAAACACACTGCTTTGCTTCCGTTTGCCTGTTCAAGCAAAGGAACAAAGAAAAAAGTAAATTCGGTGAAGAAAACAAACAATTTTCCAAAACGATATCTGCATTTTATTTATGCTTTGATAACTAAATAGACCAGGCTATTACCTGGAAGATGGAGACAGAATAATCAGGCGCTGCTGAGTGTGTTTTATATGAAAGAAAGAAACAATCAAAAAAGAGTCGGATCAACACGATATTGATAATATGACAATATAGCAAGAAGAATAGTACATTTTCTTTTACATCACCTCTACATACTGGCGGTATTGTGCTTTGATAAGACTTTTGCAACTAACACAGATACAGGAAAAAAATGTAACAGCCCCACAAAAGGATTTTAGCAATCAATCCCTAGGAAACAAAACAAACAAACAAACAAACAAAAAACAACAACAACAACAAAAAACCCTTCTCAATTCATCCTGTGGTCACATGTGAAAATGAAAAAGAAATGAAAGAATGAAAAAACAAAACAAAATCATAAGAAATGAAATAAGGTGCATCTCATCCATTTGTGCAATCAACAAAACCCTCAACATACCTAATGTTGCAACACCGTCCCTCCACACACACAAACGCACACAGGAATACATGGGATGTATCATTGTTATGTTTCTGTAAATGAGGCAGACTTGGTAAATATAATGATTAAATGTATATAAGTCTATATATAAAAAAACAAAAAATCAATCAAAATTAGAAATGATATGAAAAAAACAAAACATGCACTGGACAAATACAAGCATGCATTTACATGATGAGACCTGAAATCTCCACCAGTACATTAAATGGTAGATGATGCACCTCTACCACCACCTCCACTTTCATCGCAGCCCCCTGAAAGTATTTCCTGCACACGCAACTACACTCATTGTGAACAAAGATACATTCGCAAACAAAGTACACAGAGTCCAGCGGTTGTTTTATGAAGCACTGCAACAGTTCTAGATGTTGCTACATGTACAGTGGAGTAAGCAGTATGAATATTCGTCACACTAGCAAGCCGGTGTTGTGTGAAACCATCATGTGTTGCTGTGCTATATAAAGGCATGGGGGCTCTTTTTTCTGATCTACTGTCTATGGTGAGTTAACTGTACATTTTCCCTTATTTATTTCTTTATTTTTTTTGTCTTTTGAAAGAGAGGTCCATGTTGGCAAGGTTTCTCCACGAGCATCCTTTGCGGCAGTAATCCAGAGGAAAAACGCAGAAGAGTGCTGCATGAAATGTTCTCTGGAAAATTACAGATTTTTTTTTTTTTTAAAACATTTAGGACTTCCTCTGACAAATTCTTTGCCACGATTGATTCGTCCGTTTTCCTCAGTTTTCATGTAAAAAGTGCCTCTGTTAGATTAGTATCAGTTCCTCACCCTCCCTGCGTTGGACAGTTCTTGTCGTATGGTGGCTTTGGTTGCATAACACGCTCTTTCACCTGGGTTCTGCTCAGCAAGTGAAGTCTTCAAAGTTACCCTGGCCCGGATGATGAGGTAGCATATTGCCAGGATACGTTGATGGTGTACGCAGGTTCTCGCAAGGAGCCTGGGAGAGAAATGGGATGAGACAGGCAGATAGTTAAAAGGCAGGTAAGAGAAATAATCAGCAGAAGATATAGCCTTGAGCATAAATGTGCAAAAAAAAAAAAAATCCAGCGAAAAACCTCATAAACACTTATGTAGGAAAACATGACATGAGCAACAGGTTGGGCTGAGATGGGCGAGGAAAATAGATTTTGCAGGAATACTTTGAAAAATGCTGAAAATAATGGTGGAGAGAGAAGGAGAGGACTACCAAGTCAAGATCAGTTGTGGAGAATATCTTTCCCCTCTCTGTCTGAGGTCTGACTTACAATTAAAGTGAACTGGCTTCATTTACACTTGGAAATAAGTGAGCTGTCACACCTTCCAAAGCTTTAATTCCGGCCTGTCCCTGCTGGTGCTGTCCCCCAGCTTTGATTAAATTCCAGCCACTTTCCGCTCTCCTACTTCTCCCTCTCAATTTTCTTCCCCTCTCATCCCAATCACTTTTTCACTCTCTTCCGTGTC